>MU224936.1:556899-581887 GCA_018584345.1 Thuja plicata | reverse complement strand
AAGTCTCGAGACCACCTCTGGAAAACTAAAAGGGAGGACCTAACAGTCCAGGGACCACGGTTAAAAACCGCGTCCGCCTGGGAAGGGTTAGCAAACCTGAAAAGGAAAAAACCTTTGGTAAGGTTTTCCACTCCGTCAAGACGGACCCCATGAGGGGTCCAGCTCTTGTTGACCCAATCTTTGAGGATACTTTCAGGAGGATTACAACCCACAAAATATCCAATTAGCGTATGTTTCTCTAACCATTCACATGCAGTATCAAATTCCTGAGGATTAAGGATAATATCAGGGTTACCTCGTGAAAGACCTTCGGGACGAACTTGCGAGGATGTTTGTTCAGAGGAGGCGCCATGGTAGTCTGAAGTGTCAACTCGAGCACCAGCAGAAACTGCTGGGCCAAAGTTGGCCAGAGCCATACTAAAAGGCTAACCCTAATGCAAGAATGATCCTGCAGTAAATGCGGTATGACAGATGGATGGCTCAAAGCGAAAACACAGACAGAATGCCGTACACATGAAACCCTAGCAGAGCAATTTTTCCAAAAGTAGTTTTGAAGGCATTATATTTTTCCATTAGTATATACAAGGAAAAACATGATCTACACCATCAATTTACATTACATTGATACACAGGGCACAACACTACCCGACACCAAGGTTACCCGATTCTGCCAAATACAAAGCATCCCGACAAACACTATTCAATGTTACCTGATGACAAAAAGGGATAAAGGAACCTGACGAGTAACAAAAATGCAACCCGACAGAACATCAAAGAGAGGAACCCGACAGATGAAGGGAACCTGAGGATCAGTTCAATAAAGTAACACCGACAAACTTTAAGTTCAACCCAATGACCAAGAACCGATAGTCAGTTACATCCCGCAAAAAGTGGATCTAACTTTCCATGCCAGATAAAACACTGAAGTTGTATATTTAGCTTCTTGATTTGTTTTTAAATCCATTATGTGTGGAGAAAGCAATGTAATTATTATTTTTTTAATCAATTTAACTATTTTAAAACATGCAAATTAAAGGATCAAGGTCAAGTTGTATACCTTGGATCAAGAGTTAACATTGTAATGCATGATTCTAGAATAGGTCAAATACTTGTATAAATAGATGCTCAATCTATTGTGAACATGTTTTTCGATGATGATTGTAGCCACTGAGAGCATCTAAGGATCAGACAAGAGAATTCCTGCAGAAGGACAGAAAAGGATCAAATCAGTTTCAAGAACAAGAACACAGGCTACCAACGAGCAGAGAAAAGGTATTAATCAATCACTATAGGTGATATTCATATTATGAGAGCTTTAATGGATCTGTGATCATCAATTATAGATTGCATACAATCAGGTCAAACATATTGTACTCATTCTAACAAGTGTAGTACACTTAAGAAATCCATTCAAGAAAGGTGGACCTAACAGTCCTATTGTAAATATCTTAACTGAGTGCACACTTAAATCAGTGTTTCTAAAGCTCTAACAAAGTAGATCTTAACATGTCTCCACTTTAATACTCCTAACAGGGTAGATCATTAGAAGTGATCAATTGTAAGCCTTTACTGGCTCCCTTCCATTCTGCAGGTAGTGAAGTTTTGTGGGTGCCATCCCCACCGTAGTTTTTACTTCCTAAAAGGATTTTTTTTTTTATATCATACTTGTGTTATGCTTTTATTACTTTCATGAATGTTTCTATGAATGTTTCAAACAATTAAAGATTATGAATTAATATTACATGCATAAGAAGAACATCAGGAATGGTTAGTAATACAATAAAGATTGTTTACTAATGATTAAAGGTGAAAAGTGTTAAAAGTTTTAGAGGTACTGATTCACCCCTCCCCTCTTAGTACTACTTCCCATTAATCCCAACATAAACATCCAACCTTTTCTACTACTTTAGCCTTTCACTTAAATTCTAAATTTTTACACTCTGCTTCATGGCCATTGTTTTTGTAAACTTAGCGATATTGATTGTCAACCTCGTTGCTTGCACAACTATAGTATAAGGTGGTCTTTTGACTAGAAATTTACCATACAATTCATTCTCTTATTCAAATATAGTAGGATTTTGGGTAGCTAGATATAGAGACCAAATGGCAAGCATGTCATGCTTGTCATTGCTTGTCATCAAGGGAAAAGACAAAATATAGACCCTTGGCTTGTTCATGATCAAAATCAAAATAAATACCCTATATTCTTCTTAAATAATCAAAGGTAATGGTAGAAGATATGTCTTTCCCCTCTAATAATAGAATGCTACTATTTATCGCTATCTCTTTATCCATTTTAGGAGTTATTTTTTAATCTTTTCATTCACACTTTCCTTTAGCATTATCTTCAACTCCTTTTCTTATTTAGGATAAATATTTTCCCTCTACAAACTCATTTATATACACAATTGATCACTATTGACCTTGTACATCAATTGCCTAAATTCCTTTGATTCAATGAATGCATGATCACTCATGAATTCTTCACAGGAAGCTTCCCTATGTCCTCTACTCTATCTCCTCCTAGTCCGAATGAAATTCAACCTCTTTCAAGAGTGGGATCCTCTACATGTACACCTAAAGGAGTGTTATATTAATGAGGCTGGAGAGGTACCTCAATTTCAACATCAAAACCTACATATGGAATATAGTGTATATCTCATCCAAGAGACGAAGTATGGAAAGGTGTGACAGTCTTAGGGATCTTTGGTACCATCAAGGGTTGACAGCCTCATTACGAAGGAGATGACATAGGTTTCTTTGATGATGAAGCCATAAATGATCTTGGAGGTGGGAGCGTAACCTCGAGGAGAGGTTCATATATTGTAGGAGTAAGAGCATAAAATGGTGGAAGTCTTGATGGAAGAGAGGGGGAAAGGATCATATGATGGTACTTGAGTTTGAACATGTGGGGGACTAGGAGGATATGGAGGATAAGGTGGTGGAATTTGAGGTGGGGGAGATAGAAGCACTTCAGCTTGCAATGGAGGTTGTGATCTAAAATGAGGTAGAGACATATTATATACATCAATGTAAGCACTCAATATAGATCTCAATATCAGTTATGGGATCTTGATTTATTCCCAAAAGGGCACATAGACCATATCCTACTTTTTATTCAAATCCTTATTGTATTGGATAATATATCACCTCTCTCTTTGTTTAAGAACAAAAGCATAATCTATAGCATTTCTAATACATCTTTTTTAATATATTCCTCATGTTGAGTAGACTTGCCTTCAGTTATATTGAAAATAAACCATTCAAGATCATAATTTATATATTTATCATAAGCAAGATTATATTTTTTCAACTTACTGTCAAGCAGATCAAGGTCCTTTCTCTTTAGGATGTGGAAGTCTGAAACTTTGATCTATGATGGTATAAATGATCCCCTTTTTTGGACATATCCAATGAAATTCTTTTCAAACTCATATAGTTGATATAAGATCTCTAAAAATGCAAGTGACATCATGATGGGTAAAATTAGCGGCACTATAGGAGGACCAAAACCCCTAATAATAGTAAGGTCCTCATAATAGAACCACAACCCATAATTGTGGTCAATATTCAACTCAAGAGAAAGGTCCTTTGGCCTAAAACAATTCTTTGCCTTATTAGTTAATCCCCAATACATATGCCATCCAAGAAAAGACAATATCTTCCTAACAAATTTTTTTTTCAAAGACCACATAATTTGTTTTAAATCAGTGCATATACTAAATATAAGTACATTCTTTGATAGGAAGAGTATATTCTCTAGCCATAGGAACAACCTTAAAAACTTCATCCCAAACATTGAGACCATTATACATCATTATGTGCATCAAGATGGAATTGTATCTAAAATAAATAGTATGAATTTCTCCCTTCAAGAGCTTCAATGTTACATGCAATTTCTTTAAAAACACATCAGCATAATCAAAAGGTTTATTTTGATCTCTTCTACGAACATCTACAAATAGCACTAGCATCTAATTTGGGTTGAATAGCTCATAATCCAGGCCAAAAATTTGACAAAGAGAAAAGTAGGTATCTTGGCCTGCAAATAGGTCAAGGCTATATGGACGATGGTCATTAGAAGAAGTGTATTTCTCATCTCTTCTCAATAGGCAAGGTCTAAAAGTGGGTAGTCTACTTCTATATAAACCTTTATGAGCAGTGAATTTCCTTGCTATTGCATTCTCATCTAGCTCCCAAGCAATGTTCTTTTTTAGCATGAAAATAAACTCAATTGTATTTTTATTAATTATGGTTAATTTTCCTCCATCACTAGTACATTTTGGCAAATAGGTGAATACATGACTAGATTTTTTAGTCACACCACTAAAACGTTTGGTCACATGACTAAAATTGATCATATTCTACTATTTTTTTGCAATTTACAAGTATAGATGACTAAATAAGTGACTAATTTAGTCACCGGGTAAAATTACAAGGTCAACCAAATAAAAGTGACTAAATAAACTACCAAATAAATGGTTAAATAATTAGTCACCTAAACAAAAATGACTAAACAAAGAACCAAATAAATGACTAAATAGTTAGTCACTAATAATTAGTCACCCAAAGCAAAATGACTAAATAAATTATTATTACTCCTTTATAATTATAACATTTGATTATATAATCATAGACTAATACATAACTTATTAGTCTCATTTCACCAGTAACTCTTGTTTTCTAATAGGCTTATTACATGAGAAATCCATCTACACCTGTCTCATGCTAGAAATCTGACTTTCAGGTGATTTGATCAAAATTGATTGATAAACACCATTAATTTAGAGATATTATAATCAGAATAAAAAAGAATAGTTTATAGCATCAAACAAATTTTCAATTATGGTTTATTGTGCCAAGTTGCATTTTGAATACTTCATTTGCATAATAAGGCTAATTGAAGACCTAAAATAGAGGATAGTTAATATAGTTAACAAGATTTTTCCAAATTAATAAGATTTTTCTCTGCAACTAGGGTTTTCATATTATACTCTTTGTTTTACTTCCCGTGCAAGTGACTTGGGTGTGCCATTAATGGCCTCCACCTCTCTCAGGGGAGTGAATAATATTAACCCCCAACCATTAATGAGGGAAATATCAATGGCCGTAAAATAACCCTCTACAGCATCATTGTTGACCCTAAGAAGGCTATTAATAACTCCATGCTAGAAGGGAAGAACACACAGAGAAACATAGAGAATGGAGAACGAGGGGCACAACCAAAGCCAAAGACAAACTCAAGCAAGTTTTCCAAGATGAGAGGGCCCTTCTAGATGGAGCACACTTCATCTCATCCATTGTCCAAGCCGCAGAAGCAAGCACAAGAATTGGAGGTAAGATTTTTCTGACCCCCAGACTCGTTATTAAACCTAACCTCCAAATGAACTCTGTGATAGAACTTGAGAAGACTAGACTAAGAGAAACTGATATTTTCTTTGTTGTTGTTAATGTTTCTAAACTACCTTCTAGATCATTCCTAAATGATTGGTTTCAATGGGTGTGGATTTGTAATTTAGGTTTTCAATTTTCATACTGCAGAATGATTCAGAAGGGTTTATTTTTGTTATTTTTTTGTGACCCGAAGTCTCAGAAATCTATTGTAGATAGACAATACTGGCAAGTCAGGCCCTACAAATTCAGATCCATCCCTTGGTCCTTAGAGGCCTCACATAGTGAAGTCCTTGCTCTCTCCATCCCTAGATGGGTAGTGATAGGTAATCTACCCTGATTTTTGCTTAATCTTATTCAACAGGTGCTTGACACTATGGGAAAAGTGTTGAGGATAGACCAGTAAAATACCCTAATCCCCCACATAGATGTTCAAGTGCTAATCTCCCTCAAACTAGGTGTCAAATTCCTAGATTCCCTCCACTTTGACCTAGGTGGATCTCCCATTGTTTTCCCCGTCACATTTATTGGAGGGATAAATAGTTGTTATCTTTGTAGAAAAGAAGGGCATAAAAAAAAAAGAATGCCCCATTTTAATCAAGCACATACCACTCTCTGGGCCTCCTCTCAATAAGTCTGAACCATCCTCTTCTACCACATTATAGAATTCCAATGAAGCCCCCGCATACAAGCCCCACACCAATCCACATTGCATAAACCCATTGATGCTCCTTTTCAAACAAGCCCCACACCAATCCGCAACCCTGATGGTATCCTTGACCTCATACTGGCCCAGGACATTGCTCCCAAGGACTGGGTGCAAGACGATGCAACTCTCATTGAAACCTTAAACAATCTTAATGTGCAATTTGACCAGCAGCCAATCCTTACAGCTATTAACCCAGAAGTTCCTAAAGCACTTTGAGATCTCCCCAGTGCCAAAGACCTTGAATTTGAGCTGGGAACCAAGGACAAACCCCCTATGCATAAACATAGGATACTTAATGCATAACAAATAACACTAGAAAGAATTCGATTAAAGGTTGATAAGGTTAGATCCATCCCTAAACCTAAATGGAAGACCTACTTTGTTCTCCCTCCTGGTCAAGAGGCTTCTTCTGATCTACCTCCTTCTCTTAGTATGCATGTAGAGAAGGTTGGTAGCCCTAATACCTTCTCTTTCCCTCCTACTTCTCCTTTTTTAGTTACTCCCTCTAAGCTAAATAATGAACTTGGCAAGACCAACTTGGCCTCACCCCAAGATAGGGCTGAAAAGCTTAATGACTTCTCAGTTGTGGTGATCCCTACACCCCCTCCCCTCCCTCCCCCACCTGACATATAGAAGATTTGTTTATGGAGAAAGGAAGTATCATAGCTACCCTCCATAGCTAGAGATATGGAAGGGGTAGAGATAAAGTAGAAGGAGGAGCTGTAACTAGAGGAGGGAGAAATAGAAATAGGTCATGAGATATTAAACAAGGATGTGACTGAGGAATTTATCTTCACCTCAGGAGATAATAATAAATGAAGAAAGGCTAGGAAATCTATAAAGATACCCCCATTGTAAGGACTGGATGGGATTAACATCAAAAAGAAGAGAGGTAGACCCCCCAATGTGACTGGCAACCCCAAACCCTACAAAGTTCAAAAGAAATAAATTCCCCATTGTTTCAAGAGCTTTAAAGCTCTAGTAGATTCTAGCAAGTAATGTATCCATGGTGTTAAACTATGCATCTTGGAATGTTAGAGGGTTGGAGTCCTCTAACAGAAAATATGTGGTCAAAAGGTTTCTTCAACTAAATAAAGAGATTGACATTCTTATGATTTAGGAGGTTAAGGCAATTGGTTTTTTCCTTGATATAGCACTGAAATGCATTTGGAAGGATGTAGAGGCATACTCCACTAAACACCAGAAGGGGAAGGGAGGCACTTCTATCTTAATATGTCTAAGATGGAGGAAATCAATCCAAAAGTGGGGTTTTCCCCCTGTAACAAAGCAGTTTGGGTCATTTTCAAGGAAGGAGGTACTACCTTTGGAATATGCTCTTTATATGCCCCCAACTATCAGAATGCCAGGATAGACTTGTGGAAATGGATCTCTAAATTGGACAACATCCCTTTGATTATTGATAGAGATTTCAACATGATAGAAAGGGCCCAAGGAAAAACAGGTGGGTTAAGATTTGAATTGAAGGGTAATGAGATGATATTCTAGAATAGAATGATCTCTAAGTTGAATCTGTTTGACCCACTAGAAAATAAAAAGAGTGAATCTAAAGGTATATGGTTCACTTAGTCCAACTTCCAAAAAGATGAGAAGATGATCTACTCCAGAATAGACATGGTCTACATGAATAAAATACTCTTCAACTGCTCCCCCACACCAGTGGAAAACTGTGTCAAATTCCACCCATTCACCTTGTCTGATCACCATCTTATTTTCACCAGTATTCACATGATTTTAGATAATGTAAACTCAACTACTAGAAAGACAAGATTTTCACTTAACTCCTCCCTCCTTGAGGATCCTGATGTGCAGGTTTCCATCAAGATCATAGCTTGGTATAATGAAGCTATTTCCAACCATGGCTCTGAAACAGACAGATGGACTTAGACCACTAGATCCTGGCAGACAATGCTTAAAGTGGTGGGTAAGAAGAAAGCTAAGGATGGTAGGAGGAGAGAATTTAGGTTGGTCGAAGATCTCCAAGAGGCAAAACTGTAAATCCAAAACAACCACCATGACCCAACCCTCTTAGACAAAGTTATGCTCAACAGGGATGCCCTCAAGAACCTCCAATTAGTGAAAACTAGAGGTGCTAAAATTTGAGCTAGAGTCAACTGGCTTAATTTGGGAGATAGAGGCTCAAAGTACTTCTTTCATACCCTTAAGAAGAAGGAGGTGAGAGATAGGATTACATGTATTAGGAAGAAATGAGTCAACATCACTGCTTAGGAGGAAATTGCTAATACTTCCTCATTGTTTTATAACAATCTTTTCACCTCAGAAGATGATAGCTCCATGGAAGTAGCTAGGAAAATGATCAAAGGAATCATCCCTAAGAAGGTTTCTGAGGAAGATGTAGATATGATAGGGAGGGAACTCTCTATCAAGGAAATTAGGGACTCCATCTTGAGCATGGCCAATGACAAGGCCCCTGGCCCAGATGGTCTTACAGTGGAGTTTTTAAAGAGAAACATAAAGTGGATTTTCAAAAGCCTACTCATGATCTTTAGGGAATCCATTGATGTGGGGACCCTAGGTCACACAATCAATGAATGGATAATTAAGTTGATTCCCAAAGAAGGTGACTAACTCTTGATTAAAAACTGGAGGCCCATTACCTTACTCAACATTGGGTATAAGATTCTGGCCAAAGCTCTATCTCTTAGGATTGTTAATATACTCCCCAAAGTGATTAACAACACCCAAAAATGCTTTTTCAAAGGGAGATACATAATAGAAAACCTCCTAACATGTTGGGAAGCACTAAACTAGGCCAAAACTACTGGTCAGAATAGTTCTATGCTGCTCATTGATTATGAGAAAGCATGTGATAGGATTGAGTGGAATTTTATCCTTTGTATGCTAGAAAGCCTTGGATTTCCAACTTCCTTCTGCAAAAAGTTAACCACATTATTTCATGGTGCTAGGGTGGCAGTAGAAGTCAATGGAGTTAGATCATAGTTCTTCGAGTTGTCCAAGTCCATTAGACAGGGGTGCCCTCTTTCCCCCTCCCTCTTTGTTATAGTTATAGACTCCCTTCATTACCTCCTGAGGCATGAATCCTTATCCCACAGGGTTAAAGGTATATCCCTTCCCAATGATCTAGAGGTCTCAAACATCCATTTTGCAGATTATGCAACAATCCTCATGAGCCTTTAGGAAGACAATATGGACCGACTCATGGCCAAATTGGACTTATCCTGCCAGGCTTTTGGTAGCAAGATCTCTATTGCTAAGTCTATTGTGTTGGGGTGGAAGGAGAAGCCCCTAGTCTAGTGGAATAGATTTGGTCTTGAATGGGGAGGCCCTAGCCACATTGTCAAATACCTAGGCATTCTATTTGTAGTGGAACCTAATATCAATAACATGTAGAACTAGGTAAAAGACAGGATCCACCTTAAATTAAACAAATAGGGTAGCAATATCCTATCCTTTCTGGGTAGATTGCAGGTGTGTCATAAAATTATATCCTCCTACCCTATTTACTACTCCTCTGCATGACTCTTTAATGAAAATTAGTTTGGACAAATATAAAAGACTTTTAGGAACTTCCTCTGGTTAGATAGAAAGGGTAATAAGAAAATACATTATGTATCATGGGAGTGGTGCACCAAAGATAATATTTGGGAGGTCTTGGACTCAAAGATCTTAGAACCCAAGGCATTTCCCTTGTAGTAAAATAGATTGCTAAAGCCTCTGAAGGAGATGAGCCATGGAAAGTCTTACTAAGAAATAATTTGAGCAGAGGCCATCCTGCCAAGTCGAAGCATTGGAATGAGATAAGCTACTCAGATATGTTGGGGTTGGAAAGCAGGGTGAAAGTGCAAGTCTCAAATGTATTTAAAGAAATCTGGAAAGGTTGGAAGTATGTCAGGAAATTTCTTTGTAGCACAAGCCCAATGGAATGAAATGGGGTGATTTGTGGTAGTAAATTTGTATGGTGGAATCTTAAACACAATGATAAACCCCTAACATTACTGCAAGGTTGATATGCTAAGAAGTGGTCAAAGAAAGGTATCAGGTACCTTCAAGATGTTCTTCTCAATGGTACTCTCATCCCATGATATAATTTGGCAATAGATTTCAACATACTCCAAACTCAAAAGAGAACCTATGCAATTCTTCCCACTGCCCTTAAATCTCTGGGGAGAGTGACAGCCTGTTGTTCCCTTAGCACATGTTCCTTCCAACTTACTTGGATAGACATCTCCCCCATCCATCTTGTCAAGAGAAAATATCTTTACCAAAATATCTCCTATACCCCTGATATCCTCTCCCATGTTAACTCTAAATGGAACTGTGATACTCCCCTTCCTGGCTGGAATAGATACTTTGCCTCTTTGTGGTCAAGGTCGGTGGAACCTAAAATTACCTACTTCTTATGGAGGTTTTCGTAACTAATCACCTAAGCCAATCAAATCAAATAAATTAAATCAAATCAAATCAAATCAAACATGGCTAAGGTAATTAATTTAAGAGGAATTAAATAAATCTCTATTTATATCAAATCACTTGCAAAAAAGCCTATCTTCTAGCCTAAATTAATCTAATTAATTGGCTATAGTCCTAATTAATTATCTAAAGAAATAAAAAGCTTAAATAATTAATATTCCTATTTTTGAATGAATATATTTAATATAATTCATTTTATTAATATTCCCCTAAACCCCTAACCTAACCTATCTCAACCACCTTGACCCTGGGTTCAAACCCATCTCAACCTATTCACCCCATGCTAAATCTAATCCTAATCCTAATCCCATTCTAACCCACATTGTAATTATGTCACATTCCTAAAAATGTTATTAAGAACTCAACCCACTTGAGAAAGTCAACTTTCTCAAGCTTGACTCTCTCTAAGTCCACCTTCTCAAGCTTGTCTCTTACACCCTCACCATGCCTCTTAAATGCTTGCAATTAATGCATATTCCTCAAGCCCATGCCTCATGAATTCCTTTGGTATTTATTCCTCTTACACCTCATTAATGGGTTTTGCAACTCCATTAATGACCCTTGTCCCCCTCTCTCTCCTCATTTCTTCTATAAATAGAAGGATTTTTTGAGCATAAATAAGCTTGAATTTTAGATTGAAAATGTGTTGTTATGCTGTTAGGATTTATATAGATTCATGTTTCATTCTAGATTTCATGTTCATGCATTGTTATAATCTTGATTTCTAGAACTACTGATTCTAAACTTGGTTGTCATCCAAAAGTCAGTATGAAGCTACCAGGAGCTTAATAAGAATCTTTTAAAATGAGGAAACACAAGATATCCATTTTATGAGAACCAAAGCTTTTATCAATCTCACCACTCTCATTTTCACGTAATTAACTTGGTTCTCATGTGTTTATTCTTAAACACTCCCCCATTTATTCGCTTCTTCTAATCTATTCTTTCTTGACCTACCTGTTCCATGCAAGTGATACCTCCTTTCAAAAAAGGGATTTCATTCTTTTCCTTTGACTTCATTCTCGAGGGGGCATGATCACACTATCATCAATTAATTCTTGCCCGAAACAACATTAAAATGACTTCTTTATCAAACAAACTAGGGGCATGACAGTTTCGTTGACTAAAGTTGGAACTGTTGGATAGAAAGATTTGGTTCTCATAAGCTGGACATCTTGTGTTTCCTCATTTTAAAAATATTCTTATTAAACTCCTGGTAGCTTCATACTGACTTTTGGATGACAACCAAGTTTGGAATCAATATTATCAATCTTTGGATGACAACCAAGTTCAGAATCGGTATCTTTAAGATCTTTTATTGACTTTTGGATGACAACCAAGTTCAAATTAAATTCTATTAGTTTAGTTCAATCAAGTGCGAGACTGATCTCATCAGTTATTTGGTTCGATCATGAGCGAAACTCTCAATCTTTTTGAAGTCAAAATCAAAAACTTTCTTTGAATCAATGCACTACTCGCACATCAATTCAAAGAGGGGAAAATGTAACCACCTGGATTTGGTCTGCTCTGACCATAGACCCTATTTTCCCTAAGTGTGATCATACCCCCAATTATGTTCATACAACTCTTCAATTAGATGACATAGCTGACATAATTCATTCAAATCAGATTTAATTTCCTAAGTGATCTATTCACTAAATTTTATTAATCACCTAAGCCAATCAAATCAATTCAAATCAAACATGGCTAAGGTAATTAATTTAAGAGGAATTAAATAAATCCCTATTTCTATCAAATCACTTGCAAAAAATCCTATCTTCTTGCCTAAATTAATCTAATTAATTGGCTATAGTCCTAATTAATTATCTAAAGCAATAAAAAGCTTAACTAATTAATATTCCTATTTTTGAATGAATATATTTAATATAATTCATTTCATTAATATTCCCCTAAACCCCTAACCTAACTTATCTCAACCACCTTGACCTTGGGTTCAAACCCATCCCAACCTATACACCCCATGCTAAATCTAATCCTGATTCTAATCCCATTCTAACCCACCTCCTAACGATGTCACATTCCTAAAACTGTGATTAGGAACTCCACCCACTTGAGAAAGTCAACTTTCTCAAGCTTGACTCTCTCTAAGTCCACCTTCTCAAGCTTGTCTCTTACACCCTCACCATGCCTCTTAAATTCTTTCATTTAATGCATATTCCTCAAGCCCATGCCTCATGAATGCCTTTGGAATTTATTCCTCTTACACCTCATTAATGGGTTTTGCAACTCCATTAATGACCCTTGTCCCCCCTCTCTCTCCTCATTTCTTCTATAATTAGGAGTTTTTGAGCACAAATAAGCTTGAATTTTAGATTGAAAATGTGTTGTTATGTTGTTAGGATTTATATAGATTCATGTTTCATTCTAGTTTTCATGTTCATGCATTGTTATAATCTTGATTTCTAGAACTAGAGTGCATGTTATGTAGATATCTTTTTTATTTTTAATAGAATCTTTCATGCTAAGTTGTATATGTCACTGGAAAAGGCATAATCTGAGGGCTATTATTATTTTTTTTTACACTCCTAGTTAGAAAGCAATAGATTGATTTTAGTGGATTTCTATGCTTTACTAACCCTATTTTCACTAACGTAATGATCTATTGAAGTGTTGTGTCACAGGTAACAGGTGCACTATTTCACACACACATTTGTGGCACCCACCATGGGGCAAGATTCTAGATTTTGCCTCATTTTGACTCCATTTTTCACCAATTTATCTTCCCAGTTTTCAGGTCCAGAGTCATTTCTGGTAGTAGAAGCTCGCATCCAGGATACACCCTCACACTTCAGAAATCGAGGCTTGTATCTAGGATTTCCTGGATCATTTTTACTATAGACTCACATCTGGTGAACATTCTATCACATCTGGTATCAGAGGCTTGCATCTAGTTTGTTGCATCATATCCTGAATTTCTAAGATTGCATCTGGTTGAAATTTTTGTGAACTTCATTGTGTAACCCTTAACACTTTAACCAGTTGTTGATTTGATCTTTTGATAGCCTAACAAGTGCTTGCAGGTTGCTGATAAGGAAGTAAGAAGACTTGGCTTACATGTGTGTTTGCAGGTGTTTTAAACTGATTCCAATACTAACCATTTACAAAGCTTTTTTTCAAACTTAACACATTTTCTCAACATTTGTTAAAGCAACCAGATTACTATGCTCTTTTCCTTTAAGGCAAATCAGAAAATCAAACATTGGTTTAACACTTGTAAAGGAATTTGGGGATAAATGGACCAACAAACTCACACTTTAATTCATTTTGGAAATTAGTAATTGGACAAGCTAATCATTAAATTTTGTGGGATAATTGAACAAGTTACACCGTTTAATTCATTTTGGGATTTGAAATTGAACAAGAAAATCACTTAATATTGTGGATAATTGAAAAAAACAAATTTTCTTTCACGCATCCTATTTTCATTAACTTAGGAATATCTAAATCAAGCTCAACATAACTTGAAGGAATAAGCCATTGATTTGTTTGTTTTGGGAGAAAATGACATGGATTAGGAGAGTATGCTCTTCTTCTTTTGAAGAATCAAAAATCTAGACATTCTACGCTCACCAATCCTTTGTATGCTTATTTAACAGTAGAGGGCATGCCGGTTGAGGAAAAAATATCTCGAGAATGACCCAAGTGAGGACAGGTTTTACGGCACCCTTCTAACTCACTATAAATAATTTCTTCCTTGTAGGCCAAAGCCTTGGAAGAGAGAGCCGGTTTTGTTCTCAGAATTTTGACATCATTCCTTGAACATGCTTGGGTATGTGTAGAGTGGAGCCGCTTGAATCTTTCTTGCGAGACTACACATATTTGAGTACTCATAGGGCTATACACCTCAATTTTTCCTTGTGCAATTCTATAGGAGAAGGTTTTGAACAGATTGCCCCATCATAAACAATGAACTTCATAGACAAACTACCCGATTCATCACCAAAAGGGTGATAATCCCTGTGCAAGGAAAAAAGTAATTGCCCCAAGACACTCATCATATCATGCCCTCACTTGCATTTGGAGTCAGCTAATACAGCATCATGACTAGATCCATTGCATGCTTGGTGATGGCTATATTTTGATTAGCATTTGAGTGTGTACCTAAGTCAATGAGCAAGGATTTTCATCCTCCACCTAGAAAATAGGGCATAAGGATGTGTTTGTTCCCTTAACAATGCAAATATGTTTAATGTATCTGAAAGATCACTAACAAGATAAAATCTTCAAAACAAGCAACAAACTTCAATCCTTGGTCTACACATGTGTTTTTCACCCACTGACAGGTCTTAGAACGCAATCTGCAATCAAACAAACTTCACGCACTTCCAAGACAAATTTTTCAAAACTGACAAAATTTGACAAAGACATCAGAAACTTGCATCCCAGATTTCCTGGCTTGTATTTGGTATCCTGGCTCGTATCTAGTATCCTGGCTTGTATCTGGTCAGCACATCATCGCATCTAGGGTTTAAGCTCGCATACAGGGACATCAACAGCTCATATACTATATTTTCTAGCTCCAATCTAGGAGCTCGCATTTAGGACAGTGGGCACTTGCATAATAGTTTCTCAGGAAAACTCAGTTGATTTGGGTATCATTTTGGCTCTTTAGTCTATCCCTGTTGTCTTTTCTGGTCTCCTTGTTGTTGTGTCAAAACACCTTTTCAGACGTCTACCTTGCATGTCCTATCATTTTCTTGCAATCTGTCTCAATACGTGTGATCTATCCACTTTTTACAAAAACTTGATTCCCAACTCACTATCAGGGCATTCTAACCCTCTAATGCTGGAATCATTTACTTCCACCAAAATACAAATGACACTTCCACCAAGACACACTCACTTGAACGATTCGAGATACTACCTAACACTATCGGGAAACTTTGACAAAGTTGAGATCCAAACACATGGTTAACACAAGATGCAACAAGTACACCTCTAAAGGATCAAATGTACTTCCTAAGTCACTAAACTTTCAAGGAGAAACATCTCACAGTTCCCTACTCGATCTAGACTCTCCATAAATGGATAGGTCCACTCGTGGATGCAGTGAGGATTTTGATGAATATGACAATAGAAAAGACCAAAAGTATGCAGATATCAATGGAGAAGAACCCACATTTGACCATCCTATATTTGAATCAGGCAGTGAGGAAGACATCACTAAAGAAGAGTACAATAAACTCAAATAGAGCAGTAAGTTCCACAACATAATGGAAAAGATGATTGAAGAAGATAAAGAGAAATACTTTCTCCATCTAGCATCCACTGACATAAAGTTACCCAAGGATTATGATGTGGAACAACTAAAGGAAAAGGAGGTACCAACTCCTATATTATTCTTGCCAAACAACTCACCTTGATGCAAACAGAGATTGTGAATCTCAAGCAAGAGAAGACTAAACCCAAGACAAAATACTTCATGGACTCCATTTGTGCATTTCCTTTTGACAAGAGTATGACTATGGTTCCATTCCCTCCCAACATGGCAAGGCCAAAATACGAAAAGTATACAGGAGAGACCGATCCACATGACCATGTTAGATAATTTTGTGCTCTAAGTATAGAATACATGCATGAACCCACATACCTCATGCGGCTTTTTCCTGGAAATCTAGGAGGCAACGCCATGGAGTGGTTCTCAAAGCTTCCACCTAAGGTCAAAACTTTTGAGGAGTTAATTCAACATTTTATCCAACATTACTCCTATAATATCCAACATGATGTGACTATGATGGACCTATGCAACAATAAAAAAAAGATTGGCGAATCCTTTACCCACTTTCTACAAAGGTGGAGGAAAATCTTTGTACGGTATTCAAGAGCTATTATTGGATCCAAGAAAATGGAAATATTTGTCAATAACTTGGTACCTGAGTTGAACTACGCATTGTAAATGCAAGAATCCCCTAGCTTCGACAGGATGATCAAGAATGCTATCCATATTGAAGAAGTTATGGCAAAAAATGGGGAGGTCACTCTTCAAAGTGAGAACAAATCTAACAACTCCAACTCCAAACCTAAATGGTGGAAGAAAAACAAAAATGTTGTCAACAATGGCGTAGTAGACGCATCCAATGTTGGTCCTAAACCTGAGGTGTTCAATCTGACTTACAACATGCAAGCAAGCAAAGATGCCAATGTAATGACCCCCATACCCAAAGCAAACAATGATAATAGCAAGGGTCAGCCATGGACTTCAAAACCTCAAAGAACATTCACTCCTTTGGGAGAGCCTCTCGAAACTATTTTGAAGACACTATTAGACAACAAGGTTCTCATAATCCCAGATTCCAAACCGTGGGAACCAGCTGTCAAACCAAGATGGTGGGATGATAATTCTTACTGTGTCTTTCATAAAAACAAAGGACACAAGACTAAAAACTATCTTAAACTCAAACATGTTATCCAAGACCTCATTGAAGGAGGAAAAATCAAAGTGGAAGGACACACTACCAATGAAGATAATACAACATTTAACAAACCATTCCCTAACTATGAGAAAGGGAAAGCATTTAAAGGAAAAGGTAACGAAGTAAACTACACCTACTCCAATAATGATAACATAATCAATATGCTAGACATTAAAACTGAATCAATTAATGTGGTCACAATCAAAGGTATTTCTTTCCAGTCAAATGTGGTGACTCAGAGCCAAGCACAAGTCATGATCAAAGGACCCAATTCCTTACCAAAACCAGCATTAACGTCCAAGGTTCCTATTGTTACTATCCCCAAACTAGCAGCAAAACATATGGTTACTATTCTTGCAGCAAAGTATGACTTGGTGGACCAATTGAAATGAATCTCTACTAAAATTTCCATTTTTGAGTTGCTTAAAATTTCCACAGTGCATAGGGAAATCCTGGAACAAGCCCTACATGCCACAAATGTACCAAAGGACCTTGATATAGGCAAATTCCAAGCGATGGTTAATCACATCTCAGCGCCACATTACCTCTCCTTTTTTGAAGAGGATGATAAATCATTAACCCATCTACATAATCAACCCCTCCATATTGAAGTTCGTATTCATAAATCCTATGTTAGATGCATATTGATAGATGGATTCACAGGATTGAATATTTGTACCCTTAATCTAATCAGGAAACTGGGTCTTTTAGAGCAGACCATTGACTCTAGAAGCCAAAACACTATCAAAGGTTATGATGAGGAAGAAATATCCTCTAAAGGTCTTATTGTTCTACCCATCAGAGTTGGGCCGATTGAAAGAAATGTCATCTATCAAGTTCTATATCTACCCCTAACCTACAACATCATGATGGGGAGACCATGGATCCATGAAATGCAAGTTTTTCCATCTACTTACCACCAGTGTATCAAGTTCCCACATAATGGGGTGGAAGTAACAATTCCTGCAGATGCTAATTATACTTGCAACAATATCAAAGCAGGTAGTATGATTCCACATAACAAGGAAGCTATGGATGAAATTGCTCCTGAGACTACCAAAGACATGGTGATGAAAAGTTTTGGAAAAACCTTAAAACTTGAAGAAACAGGTATGGGAGAGTACAAGATGGACATGACTCCGTCATTGACAGAATTACCAATATCACCAAGAACCTATGGAAGACCTTCCTCATCATTCACACCTACTGCATCTAAAGAGATAGAAATACACAAAGCAACTGGCATGGTTAAGGCATCTACATCTTTTTTAGATAACACAGAAGAACAAATAGTCTTGGACTGGCTTTACAAGTGAGAACCAAAGGAAGCAGAGGTCAAACATGTAGAAATATCCCCAGAGCAGTATGGTAAAGGATAAGACCTCCTCAAACAAATGGGATACAAAGGAAAAGGACCTCTAAGCGACACAAGAAGAGGACTTATTGAACCTGTACAGATGGAGTTCAGAAATACTAGAGACAAAATAGGACTAGGTTTCAATAATGAATCTAATAAACCTACTTCAAAATATAGTCTGATCTTTGACAAAGGGAGTGATGAAACATAAGAGATAGATCTAGAACAATGGTCCTATGAAAGATTATTACATGTTGGCACAGATATTCCTGAATATCAAGGAGAGCGCTATTTACCAAACTTTGAGGTTCCACATGATATTCACATACCTTTGCCAACACAAGCTCCTATTCAAGAGGTAGGAGACACAACGAAAGATGATCCAGAGATACCATTGATAGAAACAGTTACTAAGGACACACCTTGACAACATGATTTACATCCTAACTGGGGGCAGTTATTCACAATCACACATGTCCTTGATTTACCACACTTTGATTCATAGATGGCTAATCGAGTACATCAGATAACTATTGCAGAATTCTTGAATCGGTTTGATGATGAAATAACAGACTCTCATGATTATGAGTGGGATGAGATATATGTTGTCATAGAGGACATTGAAATAGATGTGATTCACATGTTTGTGGCTCCATCATCACCCAACGAACATCATAAAACTACTCCCAACAATAGTGATATTCCTGAAGCAAAGGAGGAGTTCCTTCCCCCAATCATTGATGTAGAGACTGGTGTTCTCATAAGTCTAGAAGAACTTTAGAGGTGGCAAGCAAGAAGCCTCCTTTTACGGAGGGATGATGATGAAAGTTCTACTGACAGGTCACTAGAGTTTGGTCCACATATAACTAACAATGACCCTTTTAATGACGATCTAACTCTTATTGGTCTAAACATCGAAGGACTCAACTTAACATGACATGTCATATTAGTTAATAGTCTTGACGTTAACGCGATTCTTTCCTTCCTAGAGTCTGACCCCTTGTCTTTGATAAATCCAGACCTAATTGATTGGGCTAGTACAAATCCTACTCCTATCCTCAACTTTCCCAATGAGTACACCTTGGCTTGCTATTTAAACGCTTGTGAACCCTATCCTTCTTCCACCAATGAAAGGAGCGTGAACCTATCACAGGAGGATATCAAGTTTCTTAGTCAAAAATTGAAAAAGAAAAAGAAAAAATGAACTGACAGTGAAAACCACGTTGTGGTAGTGTCAGATCCTAAAATAGTAAAAAAAAAGACGTATCTAATGGTGAAAACCTCTCAGAGGCACCAAAGGATGAGATTCTTGATATCCTCCTTGAGCACTTTCAAGAAAGGTCTTTAGTTCTGATAGAACCGACACAGCCAGTTAATCTGGGCATAGTTGTAAATCCTCAAATAGTACACCTAGCACAATCTTTGTCAGAAGAGGAGAAGATACAGTTCATCGAGTTCCTAAAAGAGAAGAAGATCAACTTTGCATAGTCTTATACCGATATGCCTAGATTGGATCCTGAGTTAATAATGCATCACTTATCTATAGCTCCCGGGATCAAGCCTGTAAAACAAAAACTTAGAAAGATGCATCCTCATGTTGCATTGCTAGTAAAAGTAGAGCTAGAGAAATTGTTGAAAGTTGGATTCATCAGAGTCATTTCTTACGCATGATGGATCTCGAATGTGGTCCTAGTGTCTAAATCCGATAAATCTATCAGGATATGCACAGACTTCAGAGACTTAAACAAGGCATGTCCTAAAGATGACTTCCCCCTGCCTAATATTGATATGATCATAGACCTCACAGTAGGCTACAAAATGTATTCACTCATGGATGGTTTCTCAGGCTATAACCAGATAAAAATTTCCCCCGAGGATCAAGAGAAGACCATATTTACATGTGCATGGGGCACCTTTTGCTGGAACATCATGCCATTTGGGTTAAAGAATTTAGGTGCTACATATCAAAGAGTAATGACTACTATATTACATGATATAATGTGTAAAAACATGGAAGACTATGTAGATGACACCTTAGTTAAATCCAAAGAAAGGAGCACTCATATTGATGACTTAAGGAAGATATTGGATCGAATGGAGCAATTTCAACTCAGGCTCAATCCCAAGAAATGTGCCTTTGGGGTCCAATCAAGAAAGCTCTTAGGGTTTATTGCTTTAGCAAAGGGAATTGAAGTAGACCTGACAAAAGTCAAAGCCATACTAGAGATGACTCCTCCACGCAACATCAGTCAAATGAGGACATTACAAGGGAGACTTCAATCAATCAGGAGGCTCATGTTGCAACTTTCTGACAGAGTACAACCCTTTACCAAATTACTACATAAAGGGGTCACTTTCAAATGGGATGAACACTGTGAAGCCAACTTCAGAGAATTAAAAGAATACATGGCTACTCCTCCTATTCTTATCGTGCCTATTCATGGAAAGCCATTACTCCTATATATTTCAGCTACCACTACATCACTAGGAGTATTTCTAGCACAAGAGGATGAAACAAAGAAAGAAAGAGCTATCTACTACATTAGTAGAACACTAGTTTCCTATGAGCTCAATTACAACATTATTGAGAAAGCATGCTTAGCAGTCGTCTTCGCATTAGAGAAATTGAGACACTACATGCTCTCACATACAGTAAGGCTCATTTCCAAGATCGATCCTTTGAAGTACCTTTTAAGAAAAACAACATTAAGAGGACGTCTGGCAAAGTGGGTCCTCATTCTAAGTGAATTTGACATTGATTATGTAGACAGGAGAGCTATTAAAGGACAAGTCCTCACAAATCAACTAGCTGATTCACCACTCCAAGATGATGAACCTTTAAGGATTGAATTCATTGATGAGACCATTATGCATCTAACTGATTATTTGTGGAATATGTACTTTGATGGTTCTTTCATGCAACAAGGCTCTAGAGCAGGAGTTCTGTTCATAACTCCTCAAGGCTACAAGATACCCAAGTCTTACAAGTTGATGTTTCCATGCATGAATAACATTTCTAAATATGAAGCATTGGTAAACAGTCTTAAAATTTCTATGGAGTGGAAGATTGTATAGTTACGCATGTATGGTGACTCACAGCTCATTATTAATCAATTCAACAGAGATTATCAGACAAAAGATGAGAAGTTGAAACCCTACAAACAACTAGTTGATGACCTAAAGAAGTACTCTGTCTTCATCACATTCCAGCAGATACCCAGAACAAAGAACAAAACTAAAAATGCCATGGCTACATTGGTGTCCATGTTACAACTAGAGGCACATCGATTCCGCTATGACTTCTTGGTGGAAGAATTATCCTATCCAACCTTTGATACCCCTGACTATCAAGTAATCTGTGCTTTGAACACCCCAAACCAATCTTGATATGCTAATATCATTGCTTACCTAACTGACCAAACCATTCATTCCCAATGATCTATCCTGAAATGAGAAAAGAGCCTTGATTAGGATAGCATCACGTTATGTCCTCATAACTAATAACTTATATTGATGAGGTCTCAATGGTACACTTCTTAGATGTTTAGAACACGAAGAGTTAGATCGCGTGTTAAAAGAAGTCAACGAAGGTGTATGTGGATCACTTTCAAATGGCTTCTCACTAGAAAAGAAACTACTCAAAGTAGGCTATTACTGGCCTACCATGGAAAAAGATGCTATTCAATTTTCCAAAACATGTCATAAATGCCAAACGCACAAAAATATCATCCATGCTATTGCCAGAGAACTTATACCATTCATTACACATTGGCCATTTCAGTTATGGGCGTTTGACTTGGTTGGACAAATATATCCCAATTCTTCAAATGGACACAAGTTCATCAATACGGCCACTGAGTATTTCATGAAGTGGGTCAAGGTCATGCCACTAATCAAAGCCACTAGAAAATAGGTGGCTATGTACATTTTAAACTACATTATCTGTAGATATGGGATACCCTTTTCAATTGTAACAAACAATGGGGGCCAATTTAAAAACCAAGACATTGATAACCTTTGCGAACAGTTCCACATCACTCAACACTGCTCCTCAATCTATTACTCTCAAGGTAATGGACAGGCTGAGGCATCTAATAAGAATATTATCAAGATCCTACATAGAACTGTGAGTAAGTTTGGCAGAGACTGGCATTTACAACTAAATCCAACACTATGGGCCTATAGAACAAGCATCAAAACACCAACATGAGCCACACCATTTGCATTAGTCTATGGTGTTGAAGCAGTACTACCTATTGAGGTTGAAATCCCATCTTTGTGGATATCTTTACATGGTCTTGTTACTGATGAGCAATATCGCATCGATAGGGTGAATTCTTTAAACCTACTTGATGAGCGTAGGCAACAGGCATTTGATCATCTAAAGGTGTACCAAGCATGCATGTCCAAGGGGTACAATAAAAAGGTTAAACCACACCAATTTCAAGTGGGGGATCTTGTCCTAAAGGATAATCCTAAGAACCAGCCTAACTAGGAATAGAAAGGAAAGTTTGAACCTAATTGGTTGGGACCTTATGTTATCACTGCTACTTTTGGGACTGGAGCCTATCAACTAGCTACACCTGAGGGAAATGTTCTTCCAGATCCTATCAATACTTTACATTTGAGGCAGTTCTACGCTTGATGTTCGGCTAAGAGAGCCTGTACAGTGAAATAGTTCTCCAAAAATACCAAAAACATTCAAAAAATTGATCCTAAAGAAATCCAAAATAATGGAAAAAGTCCTGAAGAAAGGTATCCTTGGTGAAAACCTGGCAAACAAACACCTTGATACTACAAAAACATTCAAAAAAAGAAAAAATAGAAAAAAAATAGAAAAAGAGAAAAGTGCCTTGATGACAACCTGGTAAAATAGGCATCCTGGTAGCAAAAAGAATAAAAGGTCTTACCAAGTGGTGAAAACTTGGAAATCAGGCGTCACTCATATTCTACACTTCATCTATCAATGCATTGCTGATACTAAGCCTTCACGATTACAACTGTGCTAAGAGTTGACTTTGTTTCCTTACAAGAATCTTATCCTTGCTTGGGATTTGTCTATATTTTTGTCTTAGGATCAAGTCATTCTGCACTGGGGGCATCTTTTGCTAAAACATGATAGGTTGCATCTGCTAGGTCATTATAGGATGGTTTGTCTTGTGATATGATGCTTCTTGATACTTTCACTAAACTATCACTTTCATGAAAAAAGGTTGGCACAAACATTGCACTAACATGAATGGTGTTCCTAAGACCTACATTGGATTGCAAACAGGAAGAAAGTTCTACACAGACAGGGAACACATATTTCTTGAATTTCAACTTTTTGATTGATGAATCTATACTGCACTTGAAAAATGAATCAATAGTATTTCTCAATAGTACCTAAACATAGTTTGATCTTGGTTTGATTATGACTATTTTCTGTATCCATGATGTTTTCACTAGGGGCATCTAAGCAATTATGAGTTTTCTTTGATTGATTCACAATTGATAATTGTTATGTCTTCCAAGTTACTCCATGACGTCTGTGCAAAGACAAAGAGTCGCAAAGATAGGGGGCATAACATTTTCTTGGTTTTCTATGTATGGTGATTGTTCCAAATGATCCTATAAATTTCACCTAACTTGGATGTTTATGGTAAGAGCTGCCACCAAGAGTGGATAGCCACATATATCTTGATCTTTCTTATGTGTAAACTACGGTGAGGTTGGAACAATTTCCTTGCCTATTTTCTAACTCAGATTCTCGCTAAAGTATACGAAGCTTAATGTACCCAAGGATATGAATTTTCAAGGTCATTGCAGGTCCAATATCTTTCCTTACACAGATTCTGATATAATAAAGGAAGGTGACTATTTTGTTATCCTGGCTTCTATGCCTTGATGCCTAAGTCTATTTCTGACATTTCATCCAATAAACATAGTATTCATACTTTCATAATATCAATGGGTATTAGTGATTGTTGTACTATCAGGTGGTATCCATTCCAAAAAGTGCCCAATGATGATAAAAATATCCAATATCTGCCAATCAGTGACAAGTCCTAAGAGGCTGCATATAGCTGCATTTAGGGATTGCATGGTACATTTTGAAAGAAATAAAAGCATAAGACATTTGAGCTCAAAAATAATTTCCATTTTTCTTCTAAATCAAAGTTAATTACAAACAATTCAATATTACTGATATTTATATCATTGCACATACATAGCATACATTTTACATTCATAAAATAAGACAGAAGGAAAAATACAAAAAACAAAGCATTTTATACATCGCATTTATTTCTACATCCTAAGTGCATCCATACATTTTACTTGCATAAGAAAATCTCAAAAACATACATTTTGCATATTCACATAGTATCATTTGAAACATATTTATATAAGTGATAAATCCAAATGCATAAATGACATCATCATCTAATCTAACTCATCATGAAACCAAGATACAATCACATGTGCAAAAAAATCTATCAAACATATGGAACTCATGAATCATGTCAGAATCAGAAACAACTGCATCAGATATATATCAAAACATCCTGATACAAAGATCAACAACATGGCACAAGTCTACACAAAGAGTATGAGAGGGTCAGAGTGAATTTTATATATATATATATA
>MU224936.1:545321-556518 GCA_018584345.1 Thuja plicata | reverse complement strand
GGCCCTCTGGAACTACAACATGGTATAAAGCAAAGTAATAGGCTTCTCTCTATCCCTAGTGAGTGGCTATCCGAGCCTGTGCATCTCTCTCCACTCTGAGCATATCACCTTGTCTATTTTGCGCTACCCTGAGATGATCCAAATGTGCATCCCTATCTATCAGTAGAGCCTCTAAAGCAATAATACGTGCTCTAAGCTACTCTCTCCCACTCACACTGAGATAGTGGGTCACCATCTCTACCGGAACCCCTGCAAGAATCCTATCCTGAAGGTCTATCTTGTGATCTATTAGGCTACCTCTATTGTCTCTGCTGCTCTCCTATCAGTAAAAGACCAGGATCTATCTAAGGAGCAACAAATCTGAAATGGGTGTGTTGACCCTCTCCACTACCACTAGCCACATCTGTAGTGCCACCCATAGCTCCACCTCCCCTATCATCTTTGTCATCATCACCATCATCTAGAGGAGGATGTCTCCCATCTCTACCTCTATCCCTCCCTCCATGTCTACCAACACCCCTATCCCTCTATGCTTCTCCTCTCCCCCTAGTAGGGTGATTATCCATATCATAATCTATTGGGTCCTCTATACGAGGAATGGCCTCCTCCAGAACTATGAACTGAAGAAATGGATGTTGAAGCATCTCTGCAGCATACCCATCAGAACAACCTACATCTGCAACATCACAGGGAAGGTCCCAATCGACTCCAACCATGTCTCTAATCTCCTGTGGGTAATCTCATATACTAGCTGGGCACCCCATAATGGTGCCTCATCATGGTTCTGAGCATATACAGTCACGTCCTGGGTCCTGCCCTATCGTCGGACAAACTATCTCAAAACTTGGGTATGCACAAACCGCTCTACAATGTATCTCATCCTCCCAATAAGGTACCTACTCTGAAACAAAAATTGAACCTGTTTGGCATCCGAGGTCCACTCCTCATAGTATAAGTATGGCCGCCATACTACCTCTATCATATCATCAAAGAGTCACCGCCAATACTCTACCTTACCCAGATGGGGCTACTAAAACAAACTGACATACATATAAACATAAGGATACTCAGGTGCCCTCTGCCTGTCTATAATGGGTTGTGTCACTGGGATGTACTCCCAAGCCCATATCTAAAGAATTAAAATGCTCATGGTCATACTCTGAGTATAATGATAAACAATGTCATGGAGCTCTCGGTACATATGAGTCAGAATGCAGCTACCCCATGCAAATCTCTGTCTTGAGATGACCATTTGCTCCAACATATCTACCCATCCTATGAGGAATCCATGATGTCCTTTGTCTAGCATCAGGATGCCACCAATCAAGCTTGCTAAATAAATAGATAATCGATCATAATGATCGTACATGTAATCCTAAGAAAGATATCTCAGATCAATGGTATCATTTTGGAAATATCGATGAGCTGCACCAATTGCCACGACAGAAGTCAACTCAAAGTGCACCTCACAGCCAATAATGGGAACTTGTAGTATGTGCCATACATCCTCAAGAGTCACTGTCATCTCCCCAGTCAGGAGATGGAAGGTGTTGTGCTCTGAGTACCATCTCTCGGCAAGAGCAGTCAACAACCCCCAATTTACCCCTATATTGGGTAAACCAATCAAGGATTTTAATCCACAATGGACCACTACCTCCTGCTCATCATCTGACAAAAGTTTGGCCAAGGCAAGCACGTGCCTTGGATATGTACCTTGAAATGCAACTACCTCAAAATCAACCTATTTTTGTGGCAAATAAAAGATAAATCAGTATTCTATCTATAACAAAAATGCAAAATCATGATCAGTTAAGTGATTCAGAATCTGCAACAGACAAACAGTTCAAAATAGATAAGTTTCTAAGTCCAAAAATGAGATGTGATCCTGGAAACACAGGATGCGATGGAGAATATTGGGTGTGATCCCATAAATCTTGGATGTGACCCCAAAAATAGGGTATGATCCTAAAACAAGGGGATATGACATAAACTGGATTTCTTCTCCCAAACTAAGCTAAAAACATAGCAACTAGATGCGATCCAGGAAATCGTGGATGCGACGCAGAAATTCAAGAAAATAAGATGCAATCTAGGAAATAACAGATGCGATGCGGGTTTAGTAGGGTGCGATCCAAAATCCTGGATGTGACCCAGAATTTAAAGGCCTATAAAAGCTACATAAATGCATGAAAATCAAAATTACAAATTTCACAAGGTAGTTTTGCGAGTACTTACCGGAGGTGCATAGTCGGCCAGGTGTTGATGATGATGACTGAGATCAAAATGATGCTTCCTCATAGGGACCGCCATCTTCTCAGCATATTTCTCAAATTTACTATAGGAAAAAGTGAAAATGAATAGTAAAATGGTAATTTTTGAGACATATATTGGTCTTTTGAGCTATTTAGGGGTTCTGAAACTCCTCCCAGGCAACTGAAACTCCATTTTTGTTCTCTTTTTGATCATTCAGGAACCAAATGAAAGGTGCCTAAGGTGTTTTATGCAGTACAATAACATTTTTGCAATAGCTCTTGAAAATGCAGAATTGCTCCATTTGTTCCGAAAATCTGTCAAAATTGCACATTTCATCATAAATATTGGTCTGACATTATTTTATCAATCTCACCACTCCCATTTTCATGTAATTAACTTGGTTCTCATGTGTTTATTCTTAAACACTCCCCCATTTCGTCACTTCTTCTAATCTATTCTTTCTTGACCTACCCGTTCCATGCAAGTGATACCTCCTTTCAACAAAGGGATTTCATTCTTTTGCTTCGATTTAGTTCCTAAAGGGGGCATGATCACACTATCATCAATTAATTCTTGCTCGAAACAACATTAAAATGAATTCATTCTCAAACAAACTAGGGGCATAACAGTTTCCTTGACTAAAGTTGGAACTATTGGATAGAAAGATTTGGTTCTCATAAGTAGGATATCTTGTGTTTCCTCATTTTAAAAAGATTCTTATTAAGCTCTTGGCAGCTTCATACTGACTTTTGGATGACAACCAAGTTCGGAATCAATATTATCAATCTTTGGACAAAAACCAAGTTCAGAATTGGTATCTTTAAGATCTTTTATTGACCTTTGGACGACAACCAATTTTAAATTCAATTCTATCAATTTAGTTCAATCAAGTGCGAGACTGATCTCATCAGGTATTTGGTTCGATTATGAGCGAAATTCTCAATCTTTCTAAAGTCAAAATAAAAAACTTTCTTTGAATCAATGCACTGCTCGCATATCAATTCAAAGAGGGGAAAATGTAGCCACCTAGATTTGGTCTTCTTTGACCATAGACCCTATTTTCCCTAAGTGTGATCATACCCCCAATTATGTTCAGACAACTCTTCAATCAGCTGACATAATTCATTCAAATCAGATTTAATTTCCTAAGTGATCTAATCACTAAATTTTATTAATCACCTAAGCCAATCAAATCAAATAAATTCAAATCAAACATGGCTAAGGTAATTAATTTAAGAGGAATTAAATAAATCCCTATTTATATCAAATCACTTGAAAAAAAGCCTATCTTCTAGCCTAAATTAATCTAATTAATTGGCTATAGTCCTAATTAATTATCTAAAGCAATAAAAGCCTGAAATACTTAATATTCATATTTTTGAATGAATATATTTAATATAATACATTTCATTAATATTCCCCTAAACCCCTAACCTAACCTATCTCAACCATCTTGACCCTGGGTTCAAACCCATCCCAACCTATTCACTGTTAGTAATAACTGAGGGAGGGGGGGAGGGGGGGGGGGGGAATTAGTGGCCTCAAAAATTTATCCTTTAAACTTTNGGGGAGGGGGGGGGGGTGAATTAGTGGCCTCAAAAATTTATCCTTTAAACTTTATTCTACCAATCAATACACCTCAGATTATTAAGTCCCTACAAGATGCATGCCTTGAAATACTTTGAAATAATTAATTGTCTGTTGGTTGACCTTGTCTGTCCTTATTCTCCTTGATTACCGATAAGTAGTAAAACTTATTTACCAATACTCAGTAAATATGCAGAATATACGAATCAATCTAGAAATGCATATGTGAAATGTAAAAAAATAAAGTAATAAACCATACACACATAACACATGGATTTTAATGTGGAAACCCTGTTAAGGGAAAAAAATACTGGGACTGGTACCCCAAATTTTCACTCTTTTGAAGTGAGCCTTGTTAGGAGCCAACCCTGTTAAAGGTTACAAACACACTGATAAGTGCGACCTTGTTAGAGGATTTTATAAATATAGGTTGTCACTTAGTATCTGGCATCTATTTTGCTACCATCCTTGAATCAGCCTTCTTCTTAGACTGTCAATAGGCTTTAGGAAAATCTTGCTACCATCCTTGAATCAACCTTCTTCTTAGGCTGTCAGTAGGCTTTATTCAAATTCAATGCTACTTTCATGAATCAACCTTTTCGGTAATCTGTTAGGATATACCTCAATTATAGAAGATGGTTAAGTCCTGCTCTGTTAAGAGACTTAATGCTTCAATGGTTAAATTGAAACACAATGACCAGTTTCTAATGCAACTTTGAATAGCAGATTTTTAGATCTATTTACGTACAATACCTCTCTGATCAATGTATCAATTCAATTCCTTTTGCTCCACACTTTCTGCTCTGTGCTTCACTATTCGTTGGTGTCTGCAAAATTCTTTAGCTCTCCCTCAGCTTGATTGATCAGGACTGTATGAAGTTTATCCTTCACCAGTTTCTCTTCAGAATCTTCTTTCTATTCACTCCCCTTCCATGTATCTGATTGCTTATGAAAATGAATTATGCTTGTCTCTTATATAGACATGATATTCCTTAATTATTGATTCTTGGTGTGAAAAATAATCCAGCCAAATTGTTTTACGAATTTAACTCCTAATTTATCTTGTAGTTATCTTGTTGCCAACTGTATAAGTTAATTACTTAATTGTGGTTGAATAAAACAAATAAAACAATCATTTAAGTCTATCCTTAAGCTCTGCCAGCTAGATATTTTCTCATTTTCTAAACTTTTTGTTCCGTCAGTCAATTCTGTAGTTCATCGTCGGTGACAACTGCCAGTTCCATCGGTGTAACTTTAGTTAGCTTCAGGATCTCCGTCCGTCAGGCAACTCTATTTTTAGTTCATCGGGCATCCTGTGATTCTGCTTCATCGGGAAACACTATCTTCTGCTCGTCGGGCATCACTGTAACTTTTTCTCTGCCTTTACCGATGGTGTACACTCTGTCGGTGTAGTCTGTCACTTAGTGAATACTTGAATTTTATGCATTGCAGAAAGCATAATCATTGTTCCATTGATTCTATGAAGTCTTTGGCATTATGTACATGACCGTACAGATGATATCAAGTTGACATCAATGACAATACAAACCATTAACTATTTTAATGTCTTGCATCATCTTCAACTTAACATTATCAAACATTCAATCAGTTACATGTCATCATTCACCCCATGCTAAATCTAATCCTAATCCTAATCCCATTCTAACCCACTTCTTAATGATGTTACATTCCTAAAAATGTGATTAGAAACTCAACCCACTTGAGAAAGTCAACTTTCTCAAGCTTGACTCTCTCTAAGTCCACCTTCTCAAGCTTGTCTCTTACACCCTCACCATGCCTCTTAAATGCTTGCATTTAATGCATATTCCTCAAGTCTATGCCTCATGAATGTCTTTGGCATTTATTCCTCTTACACCTCATTAATGGGTTTTGCAACTCCATTGATGACCCTTGTCCCCACTCTCTCTCCTCATTTCTTCTATAAATAGGAGTTTTTGAGCACAAATAAGCCTGAATTTTAGATTTAAAATGTGTTGTTATGCTGATAGGATTTATATAGATTCATGTTTCATTCTATTTTTCATGTTCATGCATTGTTATAATCTTGATTTATAGAACTAGAATGCATGTTATTTAGATATCTTTCTTATTTTTAATAGAATCTTTCATGCTAGGTTGTATATGTCACTGGAAAAGGCATAATCTAAGGGCTATTATGTTGTTTTTCACACTCCTCCTAGTTAGAAAGAAATAGATCAATTTTAGTGGATTTACATGCTTTACTAACCCTATTTTCACTAATGTAATGATCTATTGAAGTGTTATTTCGCAGGTAACAGGTGCACCATTTCACACACAGTTGTTGTTGCACAAACTTCCCTTTAAAAAACCTGGGGGGGGAATCCAATCTCTGTACTATTTGTAAACACCCTGAGTTAGTTTTCAATGTGTTTTTTGAGTGTATGTTTTCTTCTAAAATCTGGAAAATATTTGGTCTATCTTTCAATACACACTTCCAAGCTTTGAACATCATAAATGGATGCATTAACAACAACAAGTTTTGCAATTCTTTTTGGACTATACTTTCTTCTGTTATATTGTGGACAATTTGGAAGGCTAGGAATAATGATGTTTTGGCAGGGAAGGACAGGAATCTTAGCGAGTCTCTAAGGAGACTCATCTATATTGATGTTTCCTTGCAAGTCACAGTTGTGATAAAGCTGAAAGAGAGCAAGTTCCTTCAGATTCTAAGAGAAGGAAAGGGCACTATTGAAAATAAAGATATAGCTCATGGTTATACTACCGAGCAAGCCAGAGCAGAATTCAATAGTCATCTCACTAAATTCCTCAAGCAGGTGAAAGAGGGAAACCTAGGTACAATAATAGGTGTAGATCCAGTCTTTAGAGGACATGAGATAGTTGGATACAATGTTGTCTCTCCTAAATCTAATGAGTTTGATGCTGATCATGATGACCCCCCGAAAGATCATTAATAGTTTCTTATATTTAGTGTTATAAAATGGATATAACATAATCAGAACTATAATTTTGAGGCCTTTTTGATCTAGCTGAGGGTAGAAGTCCAACCCTACCGTAATATTTTGTAAACTCTCTTGTAAGCTTCCTGCTACTTTTTATATATGCAATAGAAAAAAAAAATTAACTAAGCCCATTGGTTTGAAGATTATATCATATTATAGTGTTCCAATTAATTAAATATGTAGGGTATATGAATCAGTGAGTTGTTTTAAGAGTATAACTAATTAGGATGTTTCAAAGTTTAAAACCCAAAACAATGTTGGGAGGGCTAGTAGACCTAGAGCTATTGTTTGAAGGAAAAAGTAAAGGTAATATTTTGAAGCAAATAATAAGTGTTGTTATTGTTTATATTTCTGGATTCAACAGTGTCAAATTTTTCAATTAGCATTATCTTATAATAAAAATAAAGATAAAAATATTTGACAAGTAGTTGTACACATCACCTAAAATAGATTATTTATTATACTATGTACTAATTACTCAAAAATAAATAAATAAGAATAAAAATCAATTAATTAAAAATTAAAATTAAATGAACATTTTTAATTTATTAAATAATTTATAATAATGGGTCGATCATGGAAAGTTTGGGTGGATATAAAACATAAACCAAAACCTAATCTAACATTTCATAGAACTCGCTGGCAAAGTTGTTTGCACACCTGAATGTGCTTGGCTCCAAGCTGAACATTTCATTCCAAAATCATTCGACCGGAGGAGAACTCAAAAGCAAAGTTGTTTGCACACCTGAATGTGGTTGGCGCCAAGCTAAATGTGCTTTCTACCCTTGCCTCTATCATAAACCTCTACTACTATTAGATTTGGATATGATGAAAGGTGAACAATCGACTCTATTACCCTAGCAAAAGTAACACAAAAATTGATTCTTTATTTCCCTAGCACAAAAATTAATTCTTTATCATTGTAATAATCATAAGCTATTTGGTGATTTACATGTGATTCTCCTCTGCCATGGTGACAAGAATAGAAAAGATAAAATTGCATTCAATCACTTTGGATAAGGGTTTGTTCAACGTATTTCCAGGTACAAAGCAAATCTTATTTTCCTATTTTGTTGTTTTGGGTTTCCAAGTAGCTCTTGTATTCCCTTCCTTTGAAAATTGAACTTATTTTTTTAATAGGGAAAACTTGCTTGTACATATTTGAGTTTATATTTGATATTTTTTTGAAGTGGCAATAGAATTAGCTGATGTTTTGATATCTGATAGATAATGAGCATTTTGAGAAAGAAAATTTTCAACATCACCTTCAACAACATCACCAAGTATTCTTTTATCCATATCCTTTGAGGATATTGAGGATATTTTATCTTTTAAAGCTTCATCTGTAAAGCAACTCTTGCTAGTGTGTGTTTAACAAAACCCAAAGTAGCTTGCTTTGTAACTTTGTTTCCTACGCTCTTAGCACTAGATATATTTGTGCCTCGTCCCATGTGCCTACTATATGGTAATTCCATCAGCTTGTTCATGGCAATAATTTCACAATCTTTTTCTTCATCTTTCTAACTTTTGGACATAATAGGCATCTACTTCAGTACAATATTCCTCTATGATGTAGAGCATCCAGCAAAACCATTCATTCTCCTAGGATCATGATGAACCAATCAATATCTTTCAACATATTATTGTTCAAAAAGACTCAAAAAAGGTATTTCACAAAAAGACTCAAGGCAACTTTTGCTTACTAGAAACATAAATCATAAAGGAATCGATTAGAGAATTCACTTCTCTGAAAACCTTCAAAAGTAGGGGACTTGATCATTAATATTGAGATAAGAGTTTACAAAATTTGGCAATACTCAAGAGTTTTCATTTTCCAAAAATGTCTATTCTACTGAGTATCAATCAGGGTGCTTACAATGCAAAATATGGTCACTTATATAGACGTGCACCACAACGGAATATGTTTGACATGTCCCTTCATAACAAATTATAACAAAATAAATTATTTTAGTAGGAAAATATTAACATTGAACATATGAGTAATATATTCCTCGTCCTTGTAAGAATCCATGTGTTCTGCTGAAACCTCCATTGCAAACTCTTGTTGGCACATTTTTCAGTTATCATCGACACATGAGTACATCAAAATAGTGAGCACATTAGAACACATTACAACATTATGCACAAAGAAGATTTCAAAATTGAAGATGGCATGAAGTACAGGTTCAAAGTAATATTTTGGGTAGCTTTGACCTGACAATATGATGTAAATATTCCACAGTTAAAACTGATGTGCATTCTTCTCCATATATTTTTTACAAAAGATAAATTCGCTAAAATGACCAAATTGTCAGCATTGTTCCCTCTTGTACTAATATGGTATCTTCAATATAGGGCATGTACAAATTGTTTTTTGTGAAATGATTTAGAAGCTTTATGCCAAATCCAAACCACTGGTGAAGATTTGGATTCAAAAATCTTTGCTAGCATTTTCTCCGACATACATGCATGAGAAATGTAAAAGCATAAACAAGGCTGTGAACTATTTGACTGAAGTGATTGAGAAGGAGTGTAATTTATTGTATGCTATGATTACATGATCCTAGATAATTATTTTGGTAAGAGGGATTTGATTTTTTTTCAAATAAATGTGACTGGTAGGAACAATACAAGAAACCCTTGCAAGGCTTGGTGTCTTACTATAGTTCTTGTTGATCCCCCTTCTCTTATATTCTATAATTTTATTTTCTCATATGGAATCCTTATTCTTCACCCATGGGTTTTTCCACCTTCCATCTCCCTATGTCATATATTACCACTACTATAATCTAAAATAAATATTTGCAATATATTAATTTATCCATACAGGCAAAGTTGTTTGAGAATTTCAATGCATAAATGGAAATGAAAATCGCTAGAAAAGAGCTTACTTTTATTGCAAGACACAAGGAAAATTATTTTCTATACCTATTTGATGACATGCAACTGATTGAATGTTTGATAATGTTAAGTTGAAGATGATGCAAGACATTAAATCAGCTAATGGCTTATATTGTCATTGATGTCAACTTAATATCATCTGTACGGTCATGTACATAATGCAGAAGACTTTAGAGAATCAATGGAACAAATATTATGCTTTTAGCAATGCATAAAAGTCTAGTATTCATTAAGTGACAGACAATACTGACAGAGTGCACACCATCAGTAAAGACAGAGCAAAAGGTCACAGTGATACCCGACGAGCAGAAGACAGTGTTTCGTGATGAAGCAGAATCACAGGATGCCCGACGAACAGGAGACAGTGTTTCCCGATGGATGGAGATCCCGAAGCTAACTAGAGTTACACTGACAGAACTGACAGTTGTCACTGACGATGAACTGCAGAATTGATTGACACAACAGAGAGTTCAGAAAATGACAAAATATCTAGCTGGCAGAGCTTAAGGATAGACTTAACTGGTTGTTTATTTGTTTTATTTGACCATAGTTAAGTAATTGATTTAAGGAATATTTATATAGTTAGCAAGAAGATAACTACGAGATAAATTAGGAGTTAAAGCTGTAAATCAAATTGGCTGGATTGGTTTTCATGCCAAGAATCAAGAATCAAGAATTAAGGAATATCAAGTCTATATAAGAGACAAGCATAATTCATTTCTGTAAGCCATCAGATACACGAAAGGGGAGTGAATACAAAGAGGATGCTAAAGAGAAATTGGTGAAGGATAAACTTCATACAGTCCTGATCAATCAAGCTGAGGAAGAGCTAAAGAATTCTACAGACACCGACGAACATTGAAGCACAGCATCACAAAGTAGAAAGTTTGGAGAAAAAGGAATTGAATTGATACATTGATAAGAGAGGTATTGTACTTAAATAGATCTAAAAATTTTCAATTCAAAGTTGCGTTAGAAATAGTTCATAGTATTTTAGTTTAACCATTGAAGCATCAAGTCTCTTAATAGAGCATGACTTAACAGTCTTCTGTAATTGAGGTATATCCTAACAGATTGCCAAAAAGGTTGATTAATGAAAGTAGCATTGAATTTGCATAAAGCCTATTGACAGCCTAAGAAGAAGGTTGATTCAAGGATGGTAGCAAGATTTACCTAAAGCCTATTGACAGTCTAAGAAGAAGGTTGATTCAAGGATGGTAGAAAAATAGATGCCAGATACTAAGTGACAACCTATGTATAAAAATCCTCTAACAAGGTCGCACTTAATAGTGTGTTTGTAACCTTTAACAAGGTTGGCTCCTAACATAGCTCACTTCAAAAGAGTGAAAATTTGGGGTACCGGTCCCAGTGGTTTTTTCCCTTAACAGGGTTTCCATGTTAAAATCCATGTGTTATGTGTGTATGGTTTATTACTTTATTGTTTTACATTTCAC
>MU224936.1:509099-522860 GCA_018584345.1 Thuja plicata | reverse complement strand
CCTCTTTAGAGTTGTACTTTTGTTTTTAGTCTCTCTCTCTCTCTCTCTCTCTCTCTCTCTCTCTCTCTCTCATCCCCTTCCTTTTTATGCATCTTTTGAGTGAGGCTTAGTCTGCATCTTATTTTTACAATTCTTACACTCTCTCTCATCCTGATGATGGATCATGGAGTGTGATCTGAAACATTGATTCTAAAAACACTTACACAATCAAATCCAAAAGCAAATAATTAATTTAAATGGATTGTGGAAATATGATAATGTTGATCTCACTTAGTGCCAAACCAAACACCAAAAATTTAAAGGAGTTTGTAATAATATTCTCTATAATTAATATTGTACAATGTGCTAATAAATTATTTTTTAATAAATCTTATTACAAATTCCAATATACTTAGATATTCACAGGTCCGCCTTTTAGATTTTGAAATTTTAGTAAGTGCATCTCAAGTGAATCAAGGTTTGTTGGAACTATTTCTTGATGTAGATTTTAATTGAAAAGAGTGTAAAGGAAACACAGAGAAAATAAAAAATGATTGCAAAAATACAATGTTGCCAGCTTGTAGAAGCCAACACTTTGTTGATATAGAAAATGTTGATGTGCAAAATGATATAGCAAGTGTTGAGGTGAAAACTGATATAGAAAATGTTGATGTGCAAACTAATATAGCACATGATGTGATAATCCTCAAATGATCAGAAGTTTTCATTAGTATACAAGGAAATAGTTTTGGACCGTTGGTCACAGTGTACATAGACAAAATACACTGACAAACAGTTTATAGTAACTTGAGGAAGACAGTTCATAGAGTAAACCGAGCACAAAATGTTCACAAAGTAAACCAAGCACAAAATGTCTATAGAGTAAATCGAGCATAGTGTTACAGAGACATCACCAAGCATAGTCTACAGAGCATACTGAGCACCAGTCTACCGAGAAACAATTTTATTCCTGAGAAAAGAGGTTCTGAGATACACGTCAGCTAAAGCACTTTCATCTTAAAAATAGCTTTATGTTTAGCTGGCAAACTGTTTCTTGAGGATCAATAAAAGCATAAGTAATGGATTTAATCAATTTAACTGGTTGTATACATGAAAACTAGGAGATCAAGGTCAAGTTGTAAACCTTTGATCATTAGAGTTAACAAGAAAAGTGTGAAACCAAATTAGGTCAATATATTGTATATATATGATGTAACTACAAGTCTTACTCTATACACTATCTCCCTCTAGGGTATCCTATTGGCCACTTCTTTGACCTACTAGGGTTATTTCATAACCCTAATCTCCCAAGTATTCTCTACACAAGATCCTTCTCCTTTCAACTTGTAGACACCAATCAAGAAATCAAAACACACATCACCTAGCCCATTGGAGTTCTTCTTGCACCATCTTCACTAACTGATCCACCATGATCAAGATCAATCCCACATGGAGAGGTATGATTCTAGGATGTCAATCAGATCCAATCCAATGCCTACAAACACACTTTGCAATAGAACCTTAAATGAGTTCCAAGAAACATAGAAAATTCACCCAAAATGGGGCTACAAGCAATTAGGCCTAATTAGGAACCTTTCCAAAATAACTTGAAATAATCCTTAACAAGATGGAAAACTAACCTTTGATTCAGACACCCTTTACAGAGATCTAAAATATTTTGTAGGTCTTGCCTCCCCAAGCTATCTGTACAGTGGGTTCCTAAATTTAAGGGTTTCAACTCAAACAGAGAATGGCCATCAAAATATTTGTTTTCACCACTAATAATCCTTCACCAAAGCTTCCCATTAAATTTGGGACTACTACACATATATTTCCACCTCTCCACAATCTCTAATTGAAGCAATCAATGCTTTCAATCCTTCCTAACACCTCTGCAACTCTCTATGATTCATAGCCATGCAACTCTGGCTCACCTAGGGCATCACTGTAAAAATTTCTTTCTTTCTTTCCATGGCCCCTACTTCACTATAAAATATGTGAAAGGATTCATCTTCCTAATTCCAAAGGCCCGCAGAGATTCGACAGTGGAAAGAGAAGTTATGACCCCATTTTGAGAAACTGCCTAGTTCAGACCAATGCCAGTGCAGAATAGAAATTTTTTTACATAAACAAAGAAATATGAAAAAAAAAAAAAAAACCAATCACATAAAAAACCAAGAATTACACCCTCTAAATCATGCACCAAAGAAAATGCAGATTTCAATCCATTAAACACAAAAATGCAAATAAATTGCTTAACTGTAACTGGTTTCTCAATAACACAGTCCGTACAAATAAATTGTAGAATCAACCAACCTAATAAAAAGGTTGAGGGAGGCCTTATATAGCTGACCATGACCCTATCTTGATAGTTTCAGCTATTTAGAAACCCAAATGATTGAGAAGACATCATTGCAATAAATGTTGTCTATGTTGTCAATGACAACATTGAGACTTTTACAACTTTTGTGATTCTTGCATACAACTTGGTCAATCAACTCAAGAAACTTAACCACTTGCATAACTAGGCTAAGTAAACATAAAATAGGTCTCCTAAACACTTCCTTGTCCAATTTGACCCCTAAATGCATAATTACCACTTTTGCCACAACATTGGCAACATGTAATAAATTGACAAATTTGGACATTACTTGCAAAGAAAGTCACTAAGGACCTAATAAGACCTCCTAATCTAACTCAAAAAACCCTAGGAACCATCTAGTCCCATTATTCCACTAGTGGTGTGACTAAGACCACTACAAGCCAAAAAAAAACTAGAAGCCCTAGGTTACCATTTAGCCCTACCTAGGTGCTCCTGCACCATACCCCCCCACAAAGGAAAGTCATGTCACTCCTATGGAAAAAATGTCTTCAAAGATGCCCGCCTTCTTGAAGTCTATAGTTGTAATTCATGATGCCTCTGATTCAGGCCTATTCTTCCACTTGATGAAGTGCTCCATGTATACCTTGTTCCTTGTAGTCTTCTTAACTCTGGAATCTAGAACCTTGTCTACTTCTAATTTTAGCTTGGGAGGTAGTAAAATAGGTACAACATCACTACTGACCCCTTGACTACTTTGACCTATCTCAGCTATTGGCCCTTTGAATTTGATCAAGTCTTGGACATTAAAAATAGAAGATATGCTCAAATAGGAAGGTAAGTCTATTTTGTATGCATTAGCCCCATATTTGGCTATGATCTTGCAAGGTCCCACCCTCTTCATCTAAATTTTATTAGGCATACTTTTCTACAATTTGGATTTGTTCAAATGAACCATCACATAATCACCTACCTTAAACTGTATGTCTCTCCTCTTTTCATCCACTTTGGCCTTCAACTTTTGTGTACTGTCTTGTATGGTCTTCTTGACTTGATCTTGGATCTCCTTCATGGTTTGACTGAACTACTCAGCATGACCACTCCTATACTCCATGCCTCCAAGATCCCTAATCTCACACACACCCCTAAACCACTTCAAATGGGCTCCCCCTGTTGTTATGTTCTTGATATAATTGTATGCATACTCTACTTGGGGAATGACCACATCCCATGTCTATCCATACTCTTTAGTGAGGCACCTCAATAGGTTACCCAACACTCTATTGACCACCTTAGTTTGGTCATCTGTCTGAGGATGGTAGGCTGAACCAAATGAGAGATTAGTACCCAATCTATTCCACAATATTTTCCAAAAATGGCTCATGAATTTCACATCCCTATCTGATACAATACTTAGGGGAAAACCATGGATTCTCACAATCTCTTTGAAGAACAAATATTCTATATGGCTAGCATCACGAGTAGTCTTGCAGGGTATGAAATGACCCATCTTACTAAATCTATCAACCACCACATAGATGTTATCATATCCTTGTTTTTTCTTGGGTAGAACCACTATGAATTCCATGCTCACACACTCGCATGACCTATTTGGGACTGGTAAAGGTTGTTATAAACCTGCATTACTCATTCCTCCCTTAGCTTTCATGCACACTACACATTGCTCAACATATCTAGTCACATCCCTTATCAATTTTGGCCAATGGTAAAACCTTTGTACTAGTTCAAAGGTTTTATTCATACCAAAATGACTACTCAATCTCCCATTATGTTTCTCCTATATGAGGTTATCTCTCATTGAACCCCTTGGCACACATAATTGATTACCCTTAAATAACAGTCCATTTTGCAAAGTAAAATCAGAAAACTTGCTATGGAAATGATTTTGAAAATCAATACACACCTTGTAGGCTTCACCAAAGTCTTCATCTTCCTTATAGATATATCTGAAACTTTCTATGCCAATGCTATTCAACTAAACTTCTTGAACTGTCAACAATCTTCTACTTAGTGCATCTGCAACCTTGTTTAATTTCCCCTTCTTGTGCTTAATTGTAAATGTGAATGTTTGTAGGTACTCCATCAATTTTAGGTGTCTATTGCTTAGTTTCTCCTGAGTATTGATATAACTAGGGGCTTGGTTGTCAGTAAACACAAAAAACTCCTTGGGTAATAGGTAATGGCTCCACTTCCTAAGGGACTGAACTAAGGTATACAATTCCAGGCCATAAGAAGAGTATTTCTTCTTGGATTCATTTAATTTTTCACTAAAGAAGGCTACTATCCTACCTTCTTGGCTTAACACACCCCCTACTGCCATCCCACTTGCATCACACTCAATTGTAAACAAATTTTCAAAACTAGGCAACTTTAGAATAGGTTGTGTGGCTACTTGCTCCTTCAACATTTCAAAGGGTTTCCCTACATCTAAGGTCCACTTAAACTTGGTTTTTATCCCACCCTTGATGGTATCTAACAATGGTGCACAAATACCATTGAAATTCCTCATACATTTCCTATAAAATTGGGCTAACCCATGGAAAATTCTTACCTCAGTTTCTGTGGTAGGTGGTGGCCAGTTTAGGATTGCTACAACTTTATCTTGATCCATCTTCAAGGACCCCTTGGACACTACAAATCCCAAGTACACAAGTTCTTGATTTAAGAACTCACATTTCTCAAGATTGATAGCCAACTTCTCTTCATGTAACCTCTACAATACAGTCTCTACAAGCTTGATATGATCCTCTCTTGTTTTGCTAAATATCAGTATATCATCAAGATATACAACTACAAACTTCCCTGTGTAGTCCTTGAGCACTTCATTCATGAGCCTCATGAATGTGCTTAGAGAATTTTTGAGACCAAATGGCATCACAAGCCACTCATGCAACCCATTTGTGGTCTTGAATGTCATTTTCCATTCATCTCCCTCTTTCACCCTGATTTGGTAATAAAAAATTTTCAAATCAAGCTTAGTGAAGTACATTTCCCCTCCAAGACAATCCATAAGATCCTCAATCCTAGGTATGGGGAACCTAGACAATATTATAATTCTTTTTATGGCCCTTGAGTCTGTGCAAAGTCTCCATTTTCCTCCCTTCTTGGATGCCAACACAACCAGGAATGCACATGGGCTTATACTCTTCTTGATCCAGCCTTGATCCAAGAGTTATTGCACTTGCCTTGCCACTTCCAATTTTTTATCAAGGGAAAGCTTATAACCTGCCTTATTAGGAAAAGATGCACCAAGGAAAAAGTCTATATGATGGCTTATCACTCTTCAAGGAGGTAAGGTTGCAGGAGTTCCATCACTTACTATATCTTTATACTTCACAAGCAATTCTTGAATCTCTGATGGTAAGGGTTCCTTGAAAGGCTTCTCTTCTTCCTTGGGATTTAGAACAATACCATATCCTTCATTATCCTCATCCTTAAGATCTTTCACAAACTCCTTTCCACTACACAAAAAAATGCTAGGAGTCTTGGGTTGTGGCTCATCCTTTTCCAACATAGACTGAATCTTGAAAGTTCTACCTCCTTTCTTTAATGTTATGGAATTCTCTTTTTCATCATACACTACTCCATTGTCATATTGACAAGGCCTTCCTAACAGAAAATAACAAGCATCCATTGGTAAGATGTCACATAGCAACTTGTCCTTATAGCCTGCTACAGAAAACTCAACCCATGTTTGTTCATTCACCAACACACTTTGACCTTTATTTAGCCATGTTACCTTGTATGGATTCACATGAGGTACTTTGGTTAGATTGAGTTTGTCCACTGCCTCCTCTGATATGATGTTATCTGTGCAACCAGAATCCACAATCACCTTACAAACTTTGTTAGGAATCTTACATCTTATCCTAAACAAAGCCCTCTTATGTTTGAGTTCATCTTTGACTGGTTGCCTTATCAACACCCTCTTAAACATTAGATTTTCTTCCATCTCTGAGTCTAGATGATCAATCTTAGGTGCTTTGACACTTGAAGTTTCCTCATGATCATAGGTCACTCTTTTGTCATGGTTTGATGTAGTAGGTTTCTCAGGGCATCTATATGCCGAGTGGCCCAATTGAACACAATTGTAACACTTCATACTTGCAAAGTATGAGTTACTTCTACCTGAACCTCTTCCTCTAGTAGGGCCTCCTTGATTACCCCTACCTCTAGTATAACCCCCTCTTGGAGTAGTTTCATTTCTATGCTCATTCAATTTGGTTTCACCTTGGTTTCTTTGTTCATTGCCTCTGCCTTGATAACCTCCTCTTTGACCTCATTAGTCTCTTCCTCTACCTCTATTTTTGAAATTTGAGTCACCTTTCTTTCTATTTATTTCCTCCACCTTTAGAGCTAGTTGATGACACCTTTGAACTATGGTTGGTGTCCATAGACTAATCTCTTCTTGGATGTTCCATTTCAATCCACCCAAGTACCTTGCTACCTTGATTGATTCTTCTTCTTGTTGCTTGGACCTAAGACACAATCTATGAAACTCCTCTATATAAGAGGCCACATCAATGTCTTTTTGTTTCAGATTTTGCCTTTTCCTATGGAGTTGAATCTCATAGTCCTCTAGAAGATAGTTTTATTTTAGCTTGGTCACCATGGAATTCCAATTCATGGCTATAGGCTGCTTGCCCATTCTAATCCTCTCATCTTGAAGATACTTCCACCATGTTAGTGTTGACCCTCCGAGTCTTGACTTGGCCACCTTGAGCTTATGTTCCTCTATCACACCTTCACACTTGAAATGGTTCTCCATTCCTTCAATCCAATCAATCACTGCTTCAATGTCCATCTTCCCACTAAATAGTGGTATTCCCTCCAATTCCTTCCCTCCTAGGTCTTTTATGGCTTTTAAGAAGGGTTCTTCATTCAAGATAGTGTCTGGTTTAGGGATAATGTCTTCCTCAACAACCTTTTTACCCCTATCACTACTTTCATCTTCTTTGTTCCTAGCTGCATTAGCAACTTCTTCTAGCCTTATCTTGATTCCTTCCAAGGCTTCTTCAAGGAGTCTGTTCTTCTCCTTTTTCTCATTCACCTCTTTATCCAGCTCTGCATTAGTCACCATGCTTGACTCTCCCACTAATTCATTAGTAGTTGTAGACATACACTATTTTCCCAAGTCTTTAACTGGCTCTAATACCAATCTGATGTAACTACAAGTCTTTCTATGTACCCTATCTCCCTCTAGGGTATTCTATTGGCCACTTCTTTTACCTATTATGGTTCTTGCCTAACCCTAATCTCCCAAGGATTCTCTACACAAGATCCTTCTCCTTTCAACTTGTAGAAACCAATCAAGAAATCAAAGCACACATCACCTAGCCCATTGGAGCTCTTCTTGCACCATCTTCACTAACTAATCAAACATGATCAATATCAATCCCACATGGAGAGGTAGGCTTCTAGGATGTCAATTGGATCCAATCCAATGCCCACAAACACACTTTGCAATAGAACCCTAAACGAGGTCCAAGAAACATAGCAAATTCATCCAAAATGGGGCTACAAGTAATTAGGCCTAATTAGACACCTTTTTCCCAAATAACTTGAAATAATCCTTAACAATATGGAAAACTAACCTTTGATTATGACACCCTTTAGAGAGATCTAAAATATTTTCTAGGTCTTGCCTCCCCAAGTTGTCCATATAGTGGGTTCCTAAATACAAGCCTAAATTTAAGGGTTTCAACTCAAATAGAGCATGGCCATCAGAATCTTCATTTTCACCATTAAGAATACTTCACCAAAGCTTCCCATTAAATTTTGGACTACTACACATATATTTCCACCTCTCCACAAGCTCTGATCAAAGCAATCAATGCTTTCAATCCTTCTATAACACCTCTACAACTCTTTGTGATCCCTAGCCATGCAAATTTGGTTCGCCTAAGGAATCACTGTAAAAAAATGCTTTCTTGCCTTCCAGGGGCCCTCCTTCACTATACAATATGTACAAGGAGTCATCTTCCTAATTCCAAAGGCCCACAGAGATTCCACAGTGGAAAGAGAAGTTATGACCCCATTTTGAGAAAGAGAAACTGCCTGGTTCAAACCAGTGCCAGTGCAGAATAGAATTTTTTTTTACATAAACAAGGAAATATGAACAAAAAAAAAAACCAAACACATACATAATCAATAATTTAAACCCTCTAACTCATGCACCAAAGAAAATGCAGAGTTCAATCCATTAAACACAAAAATGCAAAGAAATTGATTAACTGTAACTGGTTTCTCAGTAACACAGTTCGTAAAGATAAATTGAAAAATAAACCAACCTCATACAAAGTTAGAGGGAGGCCTTATATATTTGACGATGAACCTATCTTGACGGTTTTAGATAGTTAGAAACCCAAATGCTCAAAAATACATCATTGCAATAAATGTTGTCAATGTTGTTAATGACAACATTGACAACTTTTACAACTTTTGTGGTTCTTGCATACAACTTGGTCGATCAACTCAAGAAAATTAAACACTTGCATAACTAGGATAATTAAAAATAAAATAGGTCTCCTAAACACTTCCTTCTCCAATTTGACCCCTAAATGCATAATTACCACTTTTGCCACAACATTGGCAACATGTAACAAATTGACAAATTTGGACATTACTTGCAAAGAAAGTTACTAAGGACCTAATAGGACCTCCTAATCTAACTCAACACACCCTAGGACCCATCTAGTCCCATTATTCCACTAGTGGTGTGACTAAGACCACTACAAGCCAAAAACAAACTAGAAGCCCTAGGTTACCATTTAGCCCTACCTAGGTGGTCCTGCACCAATATAGATGTGTAATCAATCAAGAACATGATGATTCTAGCTGTAGAAGGAAATCCAGGGATCAAATAGAGGTTTTCACTCAGAAGAACAGATAAAGCATAATTTAGTTATGAAGAACTACATTCAAGGCTACCGAGCAGAATAGAGGTATTATCTATCACAATAGGTGATACATATAATTTGTGAAATTAATGGATCTGTATTCAGCAATTCAATATTGCAAGCTATCAGGTCATATGTATTTTTTTCTACTCTCTAACAATTGTAGAAAGTAGAAGAAATCCTTCAAGAAGGTGGACTTAACAGTCTTATTATAAATCTCTTAATCAAGTGCACACATACATTGTGTTGTTAAATCTCTTAACTGAGTAGACTTAATAAGTCTAAATGTTACTCCTAACATGGTAAGATCATCAGAAGTGATCACAACTTGTAGCCTTAACTGGCACCTTCCATTCTGCAGATAGTGAAGCTTTGTGGTTTTAATCCCCACCGTAGTTCTTACCTTCTAACAAGGGTTTTTTGTCTTATCAATTCTTGTGTCATGTGTAAATGAGTTTTATGAATGTTTCTATGTTTGTTTACATGCACTTACATTTATGCTATGATATTACATGCATGAGGTAGTAAAGAAACAATGGTTGGTAATGCAAGAAAAGATTACTAAGGTTAAAGTATAAAAGTTTTTAAGGGTACTGATTCACCCGTCCCCTCTCAGTACACACCCTTCCATTATTCCAACAATTGGTATCAGAGCAAGATCTCTTATTTGGAAAAAATTTATCACTTGAGAGAAAATATCATACAATGGAAAGGTATAAACTTCACAAAAATATTGAGAATCAGAAGTTGGAGATACATATTTTCTTTGAGAAATACAAAGAAGCAAGAATCAAAATAAAAGATCTATTGGATGAAAGAAAAGTCATGGCATCTCGCTGCAATGAAACTGACTATCATGAAGAAGAGATACCTAATTTATTTGATTCATTAGGATCAGGATCTGGTAATAAATCTGACACATCTAAAGGAAGCATTACAAGTCTAAATGGAATCAATCAACATCTGACTGAACAAGTAAAGGTATTTCAGATCAATCAAGAGGTACGAATGGTAAGAATGATTGATGTTATGAATAATGCAAGACAAGATGAACATGAAAAAACATTAGCTATTGATGATAGGAGAAGGATTACTGAGAAATTGCAAGACAAAGAATCTGAGATACAGAGACTTACTGAACATCACATTGAGATCACCAATCAAATAGCTCTTATGAGTCATGAGGCCAACCGAGTGAACATAGAACTTAATAGAAAATTGGAAGCTATTGGTGAACTAAAAGAAGAAAATGAGAAACTAAAGCATGAAGCAAAGATTCAACAATAGCATAATGATATGATCAAGAAAGGTGAAGATAGCACAAAGAGAATGGATGAATTTATGAATGGACAAAGAAGACTCAATAACAATACCAGTTTAGGGTATATCGAGCATGGAGAATCATCATACCGAGCTGATCAAAGGGATGTCTACTCAAATCCAAGACCAAAGAAGTGTTCATGTAATCATTGTGGAAAACCAGGCCACACATCAAATATCTGCAAGAGCAAGGTTAAAGGTATTCCTAAAACAACTTCTACATTCATAGGTAATTGTTATAATTGTAACAAGCATGGACACAAAACACATGAATGCAGATCTAAGGTGAACAAACTAAAGAAGTAATCCTACATGAAAAAATATTGCCCTACTTACAAAATGCATGGCCACACATCTCATGAATGCAGGAAAAAGAAAAAGCAAGTATGGAAACCTAAAGAGCAAGGAAATGCTTATAAATTGAGAAGAGTCAGTAATTCATATGTATGAGATTACAAAATATGGGTAAATTGCACAACATGTGGTAGATATGGAAATATAGCAGAAAACTGTATGAGGAAATGGATAAGAAGATCTACAAAGTGGACTAACTCCAGAATGGCATGCTTACATTGTCATAAGTTTGGTCACCTAAGCAAGGATTACATAGACTGAGTGATAGAGTCAAGCACTTTTGCAAATGGAAACACTATTGAAGACATCATGAGAATGAGAAATCAAATGTGGAAGAGAGCTTCAAACAATGATAATGCTTGACCAAGCAATACAATTGGTGACACCTCATCTAGTGGATTAGGTGATTTCACCACCCCCACCTAAGAAAAAAAAGTATGGAACTACACTCTACAAAGCTATATTTTACATCAGTTCCTATATTCATTGAGAAAAATCCCTTTAGCATGAATGGAGATGCACTATGGTATTACTCATTATGTTAATGAGAATCTAGTCTAGTCGATTAATATGAACCAAGTATAAACTGAAAGTCAGTAAACATATGAAAGATAACCAAGTTGACAACATACACCGAGCATCATCAGTAAACATGTGGGAGACAACTGAGTTGACACCTTGTACTGAGTATTGAATACTCACCGAGATAAATAATTTTGTGTGTTGACCGAGCATCATTATTTTGTCGACCAAGAATTAGGTGAAGCATTTAATGCATCACTTAGGGCACATTGTCTATAAAAGGGTAGATGAAAGCTCATTTCCTTCACCCAATGATAAAGAGCGAGAGTAGAGGGAAAAATAGTGACTAAGAAGTGACAAGATTGCAAAGCCACCAATAGAAAATTTAAATCCACCGTGATAGATTTCAAGCATCCACAACAAAGATCAAGTGAGTATCTAGACTCACCAAGCTAACTGTTTATTTATGAAGAATCCCTAGTTTGTTGAAAAAATAGCAACCACATCACGGGTCATGAAGATCAAGAATGCAAAGGACAAAAAGATAGCCTTGATAAAGAACTCAGCATGTGAAGAACCAAAGTATAAGTTTATCCCTAAGGTTGCTTCTCAACCCGATGACAAGGGAGCATTTTCAAGTATTCCTCCTAGGGTTTCCTGGTTGAGGATATCTATGCATACATTCATTGTAAGGTTGCAGAGATTGGAGACCTTGAGATTCAAGGTGCTTACCATAAGGTATGTAAGGATGGAAACCTACGGGATGAGTATAAGCACATAGAAGTGAAAGGGTTAACCAATGCCCTACTATTACCGAAAGAGTTTAAAACTGAGTGGATACAAATAGTACTCAACTGAGTGCATGATGGGAAAATGTTGCTAGATTAACCCCAACCGATCAAAAAATACGTGATTCATGCAGTGACCGGTTATCTCATCAACGAGAAGGCAAAAGCCCTAAAGCATCCTTCACACCCCAAAATTGAAAAGCTAACTAGAGTTGAATGGGACAGAAGAGGATTGAAACTCAATAAAATCACTGACCCTGAGATGAAATTCAGTACATGTGTACTTGGATACAAGATATTCAAAGTTAGAAGAATGAGCAACATAGTATGTGGAGCAGTTGACACTGCATATAAAATTGTGAAGAAGGGACTGCAACTAGACATATCTGAGCTGCTAATGAAGCAACTGGAAGAGAATATGAGAACAATTAGATCAGCCAGATCTAACACATGTAAGTTTAGTTCCCTCCTTATGTGCACATTCTTCTATTTGTAGAACCTCTTTCCTTCAGTTGGTAATGTCACTTGGGACACAAACCGACCAATCAATGCATAGATTAGTGATTTCATTAAGTCACTAGGAGACAATTTCATACCTTTAATGGATGGCTACTTTGCCACATTCATGACTAGGATGGAGAAGAGGATGAGAATCCCTATTCAAATAGTGGAAAAATACAAAGATAAGATATTTTTTATAGTTGAAACCAACTCAACAATCATCAAACCTGCACAACCGAGAATAACATGGTTACCACATGTAAAGGAAGAAAATTGATTGTAATGGAGTGATTATGTGTTGTATTTCCTTGACCTTTACATTTAATTTGTAATTTGTATGGATGTGTATGTTGTAATGTGATTAAGCATGTAGGGGAAAGGAAGATAAGATGTTCCTCTTTTATCCCCAAATGCACAAATGAAAGATCCAAATTGATCGATTAACCCTAAAGAAGGATCAATGCACAAATGAATCAACCATTCAGAAATGAGAGAAAGGAAGAAGATCTTAAATTCTATTTTATTATTAATTAGATATGATATATAATAGTAATTGAAAAGAATGAGAGGAATTACCAACCTTAAAGAATTTTCGATCAAAGAATGTTGTTTTCTGAGGTCTGTACTCTATTTCTAGAAAATCTGAAGTATGATCCGGAACCAGAACATAGAGACAAACAAAACCCATAAATCTTTTTCTGACCCAACACTGTCTTATGAAAAAGGTCAACCTTGACCCACTAATCTCACTCCTGACCCAATAATGTCGATCCTCACCTGCATAGGTCTGACAGAAAATCTGTTTGCGGATCCCAATAGTTCGCTGAGAAGGGTATACAGATCTGAGTTCAAATCTTCAATCCTGAACCTATACCTGCAAGAAAAAGAGATTTTTTTGTTTAGGGGAGGGGTTTTCCTTGGTCAAACCCTAGTTTTGGAATTAACCTCAAATATATATAATTGAAATTATAGAAGTAAACAAAGTAAATGCATAAATTCACCTTGCTTGTAAAAGTCCTTGTGGAGGATTCGAATCCTTGAATCCACAAGTAGGTAT
>MU224936.1:484156-507164 GCA_018584345.1 Thuja plicata | reverse complement strand
AAAAGGTGTTGAAACTGAAAAGTATTGGTTGGAACATGTCATACATGCTAAAACAAACCTATTGAAGCCTTGAAACCTCCTAGAGTTGACTATTTGTGGATTTTTCCTATCAGGACCTAGAAGGGTCGCTTGGAACACTTCTACACTATTGCTCATTTTGGGTTGTTTCTTGGTTCACCACCCTTTCCTCTGCATCATCCCAACTCGGAGATAGAGTAATGAAAATTTTTAGAAGCTTCGTAAAGGTGAAAGCCTATATGATATTCTACCCAAAAAAATAGATTATATACTTGGACAAATGACATATATGATTTATAAATATATTGTAGAGATAGGATGGATTCCTCTTCTCACAGAATTTGTTAAAAGATCAAGATATGTTAGAATCCAAAATCCTCTCTACTGCAAACTTGATCATTTTCTTGCGGTCTTAAGAATTCAATAAGAAATCTATGCCTGTTGATCCTAAAAGGTTGATCCTGACCCTGAGGTCAAAGATCTCAAATCTGCAGTCCAGAATGCCAGAAATTGGCTAGAGAGAGGTGAAGAATTGGGGTAGAACAGGGGGAAAGCCGGGTCTAAATTAGGAACCTATTCAAGGTGCTTGACATGACCCCAAAACCACTTACTTGAAATTCTAAACCAGTCCATAATGGAAGTGCTTCCATTTTTTGACTATATATTTAGCCCCCACTTTAGCAAGAGTATGGACTCAACACAAACTCTTGGTAAAGGAGATCATAAAGAACAGACAATCTTATTGTAATAAAAAAAGAAAAATAAAACCTCAAGCCCCCAAGGGACTTAAGTATTTATCAACCCTAAGATCATGATAAGAGACACATCAATAGAGAGAGAGAGAGAGAGAGAGAGAGAGAGAGAGAGAGAGAGAGAGGGTGTGATTATCTTGCCCAATGAGAACTCATGTCCCATTGTAAACTACACAAATAAAAAACATAACTTGGAAATATGGAATTGAACTGCCTAGTGAATGTGGCTACTCACTAGTCAACCCATCAGGGAGATCCGTTCTTAAGGACACCTTCTGACCTTAAGGGATCAAAACTTTGAAAAATTAGAGGGATCAAGAGATCTATGTAAATTTAAACTGGAGGGATCAAGAGATCCTAAAAAGTAAAATAAAATGTAAAATGTAAAATGTAAAATGTCCATGCTTTAAGCATTAGTTTTTAATCCATAAAGGGAAAAAGTTTTAAGTGCTTGAAAATATTTTGAATGTGTGTGTATGCAAAAAGTGAGTAGAGCGTATGCCCCCACATTAAAGTCATTGCTAACACTTTAATAGGAGCAATGGCTTTAACGGAAACATAAAAAACTCTACGGATTACATTTCTACTACAAGATGCCCCTAAATGAAGACAAATCAAGGGAAATAAAACATAAACATACATAAGAACACAGAAGGGATCTACCTACTGTGTGGTCAGTATGATCATAAGATAACATGTACATATAAATATGATATTATTGCAAATGAATTAAAATAATTCCCCAAAGAAAGTAGAACTACAATCAAAATGGAGGAAAGAAACTTAAAAGTTACAAAGAGGAATATTTTCGGACCACAACCTAGAGACCAAAAAGAATCAGTGCTACGATGTCGCAGATCCAAGCAGATTATACAAGGGAAACATTTATGAACAATAGAACAAGTACAACATAACATAGAAACAACATATAGAAGAATAAATATACATATAGAGGAATTGTACAACAAGTTTGAATCTTTTATCACCTTGCACCAACAAAGTAACAAGGGTCGTATAAAAGAATCTAACAAACATTTAGCAAACACTTTATGGGAGAAGCACAATACAACATGAAAACACAAAAATGGCTACCATGAAGGATAGACCAATCAAGCACATCTCCGACCCTCCCTATCTTGGTTTATATCATGTAGGGAAGGTGGGCAACTTGCAAGAGGGACTATATCCAGTATAGTAGGAATGATAGCTAGTTCCAAATAAGGATCCTCATGAGAATCACGTTGCTCAATACTAGGTGTAATTGTTAATTGAGTGGAAAGCATATGAGGTAAGTCAGTGTCAAGATCAATGGTCTCATATTCATCACTAAGATCAATAGGATCATCTAAAGTATCCTCCTCATCAAGATTAATTGAAATGGGATCTAAGATGCGAATAGGATCATCACAATCATTCATCTTAACATCATTATGAATATTGACTTCTTTCGACACATCAAGCATAGGTTGGTCAAAAGAAGGTAAAGAGTTTCAAAGAAGAGAAGAACGAGCCCTAGCATTATCTCTATGCTTCTTACGATGTTCATTAGCAGATTTATTACATTTTTCTTTGTTTAACACATTTTGAGAACTATGAGGAATGACAACAGATTCCTTCACAGGTTCTATAGGAGGATTTTCAATAGGTTGTAATGAAACAGTAGAATTTTGATTATTAGAATTAGAAGTATTTCCTAAAGGAGGTATGGAAGGAGTAGGCAAAATACCATGGTTGAGATCTATCTGAGGCATGCTTAACTCAGCAATTTTATGATGTTTGTAAGCTTGGTATGAGCGAAAGAAATGATCAGGGCAAGGAGGACATGAGTTAGGTAATGAAGGCCAAAATAAATAAAGAGTAGCACAATCTCTAGGTCTAGAAGGTTGATAAAAACCATGATTAATCTTTTTGACTTCTCCATTATGAGTGAACTTAAGACATTTATGAATAGGAGAAGAAATAGCATGCATAGCAGTTATCCATGGTAAACCAAATTTGATTTGGAATTGATCATAAGTAGGAATAAAAATGAAGGTAGTATCTACAAATTGGCAACAAAGTTCAACTGGTAAGTTGATAGAACCAAGTGCAGGATAAAGAAAACCATTACAAGTTTGGATCCATGCATCAGATGGATCATAGAAATCACGTTGTAAGTTTTTCATAAAAATATTTTCTTCAATAATGACATTTATTAAAGATGTGGGATCAAAAAGACAACCACGAGTAGGTATCTTAACAATCCTAGCATATATATAAAGGGGACCATCAAGACCTTTAATCATTTTAGAATCATCAAAGGTGATTAAAGTTTCCCTGGGTCGCTTATCCTTAGTTTGTTTTTGAGGTTTAGGTGGAACTAGAAGTTGAAGTAGAGGTGAAGGCTCTTGAACAGTAGGTTGAGATGAGACAACACACTCCACATGATTAACAATGTGATTAAGATCATCCATCTTTGAATCGTAAACAATATCCACAGAAGATGGTTGAGCTATGGTATTAGTATCATGTGTAGGTAAAGGATTCGTATAGATTTGAAGGTTTTGATTAGGAGGAGAAATAGATTTATTCCCACTACCATCAAAATTATCAATAGACAAAGCTTTAGAATGAATTAAATCTTGAATTTTATGCTTTAGAGAATAACATTTTTCAGTATCATGGCCATTGTGGCGATGATATTGACAAAAAGATTTAGAATCAAAGGATTTGGATGCTATCATGGTAGTGAGAAGAGGTCAAATAGGAGTCAAGGTAATCATATTAGCACTTAACAACCAACTCATTATAGAATGAAAATTTTCAGAGAGAGGAGTAAACGTACGATTCATACAGAAAGCAGTGGATGCAAAAGTGGCATTATTGGATGTAACAACAACTTGATCAGCAACCACATTCGTATGTTTATTAATCTTTACATAGTTTTTAGGTTTTTGAAACTTATTAGGATTAGGATCATTGTCACTCTTATCAATGGGAACATGAGCCATTGGAGTGTTGGTATCAAATTGACTCACTAGTAACTGATAATGGTGAAGTGCTGCACAAAGTTGTTGAAAAGAGGTAAATTTAGTAAGCAGAATCTTATCTCTAATATCCTTTTCTAAATTTGAAATAAACATGTGTTGAATATCAATATCAGGAACATGATAAGAAATATGAGCATACAAATTCTTAAATCTACCAATGAAATCAGTCAATTTTTCCTTAATGTTTTGCTTACAATGCATTAAACCAGTTAAGGAAACTTGTGGACCAATGTTATTTTGAAATTGTTGGATAAAGGTATTAGAAAGTTTAGGAAAAGAATCAATTGAATAAGGAGGTAAAGAAAAATACCATTGCAAATCCTTATCACGAAAAGTTCTAGCAAACAATTTAGCTAAAATCCTATGGTCATGAGCATAATCACTACAAAGGATTTGGAATGTTTTAACATGAGTGACAGGATCACCTTTACCATTGTAATTCTCAAGATGAGGCATATCGGCTTGTTGAGAGACAGTAGCACAAATGATGTCTAAGGATGAAGGACTACCCATGTCACATGTAGGAATGCTAAACTCTGATTGGGTTAAGGATGCAAGTTGTTGTAAAGATGACACAGTTTGAGCCAAACTAATTATCATGGAATCATTAGAGGAAACAGGTGGCATAGAAATATTAGGAACACTAGGATAAGTGTAGGAAGCAACAAGAATAGAAGACACAACTGGTGGAACATTAGGAACCACAGTTGGAAGGGGATTAGAATCAGTAAAATTCACACTATGATATGAAGGTTATGAGGTAGGTAGAGATACTGGTGGAGCACTCACATGAATAGATGCAATTGGGATAGATGTAGTCGTCAAAGGAGGAGTATAAGTAGGAATTCTAGGAGTAGAAGAAGGTCCTTGACTAGTGATAGGAGGTGTATATCCTAACTCTTGAGCCTCTTGAGATAAAGGTTTAACATTCAAATGCACAAGATGAGTAAGACCACACAAGAAGTTAACACCTTGATCATTATCATAGAGGACTTTCTTAATAGCCTCTATAGCTTGGATAGAATCTTGGTTATGGTTTTCTTGGATAATTTCAATTTCCCATTTTATCAAGTTTGGTTGAGAGTTTTTGCACTTGTTCAGGAGGAACTCTTAAGGCATCATCCTCATCATGAGATGAGTGAGAATATTTATGCTCCATAGAAGGATTGGAATCATGAGTTATCAAATTATCATTTGGGATCCTAAGGAAAGGAGAGGAAGACTCGGGATCAAAGGAACCCATGAGTCTATGGCTTCTTCTAACCGAGATACTATATGTAGGACTAGAAGTGGTAAAGCTCGTACACCAATGCAATGCAAATGAACTAACACAAGATTTTGATTTATTAATTTTAAATGTAATTGAAAGAACATGCAAGATCTAGCACAAACATTTAAATCTAACACCAAAAAGAAAGAGTTGTCTATCGCGGGTTCACCAAAATGTAAAGGAAGAAAATTGATTGTAATAGAGTGATTGTGTGTTGTATTTCCTTAACCTTTACATTTAATTTGTAATTTTTATGGATGTGTATGTTGTAATGTGATTAAGCATGTAGGGGGAAGTAAGATAAGATGTTACTCTTTTATCCCCAAATGCACAAATGAAAGATCCAAATTGATTAACCCTAAAGAAGGATCAATGCACAAAAGAATCAACCATTCAGAAATGAGAGAAAGGAAGATATTAAATTCTATTTTATTATTAAGTAGATATGATATATAATATTAATTGAAAAGAATGAGAGGAAGTACCAACCTTAAAGAATTGTAGATCAAAGAATGTTGTTTTCTGAGGTCTGTACTCTATTTCTGGAAAATCTGAAGTATGATCCAGAACCAGAACACAGAGATGAAAAAAACCCAAAAATATTTTTCTGATCCAAAACCATCTTATGAAAAAGGTCAACCTTGACCCACTAATCTCACCCTTGACCCAATAATCTTGACCCTGACCTACACAGGTTTGACAAAAAATCTGTTCGCGGATCCCGATAGTTCGCTGAAAAGGGTATCCAGATCTGAGTTCAAATCTTCAATCCTGAACCTATACCTGCAAGAAAAAGAGATTTGTTTGTTGAGGGGGAGGGGTTTTCCTTGGTCAAACCTCAGTTTTGGAATTAACCTCAAATATATATAATTGAAATTACAGAAGTAAACAAAGTAAATGCATAAATTCACCTTTCTTGTTAAAGTCCTTGTGGAGGATTTGAATCCTTGAATCCACAAGTAGGTATGCACCAATGGATCTAGAATTTAGAATGTAGGATGTCTTCAATCAATTTATTGTAGATCTCCAACACCAAATCTTGAATGGGTTCTTGATTATGAAGAGGCTTGGAAGAAGATGGATGGAGAGATCACCAAAAAGGGCACTATGTAGCTTGAATCCTTCAATGGCCTCCTATGGATCTCTTTAATGAAAATAAATGCTTGAATTCTTGATGATGGATGAATCCTTGCTTCAAATATTTCTTTATTTCTTTCTTGAAAACCACTTGATGATGCTTAGGCTTCAATAGAGGACATAGTTTCTCAATATCGCTTAGAGAAAATGAGAGGAGAAAGCTTCCTTTTATATGAAATTAGGGCACAATCTTCTAAGGAGGCTGACATAGGAGAATTAAATTATCATTAAAGCCTTTACCCCTTTGAGATTACCTATGTTAAATATAATTTAGGAATCATCGCTTCAGAACCTGAAACAGCCAACCTGGAAGCGGGAATTAACTTTTTCAAAGACTGACATCCGAAAACTACGGGACCCTGAAATCTGGACCCTGGGTCAAGGTCAAGATCAAAATTGACCTAGGTTAGGGGTGAGGTTGACCTTGACCTAGGTCAAGGTTGAGGTTGACATAGACCTAAAAGGTTGACCCTAACCCTGAGGTCAAAGATCTCAAATCTGTAGTCTAGAATGCTAGAAACTAGCTAGAGAGAGGTGAAGAATTGGGGTAGAACAAGCGGAAAGCCAGGTCTAAATCAGGAACCCATTCAAGGTGCTTGACATGACCCCAAAACCACTTACTCAAAAGGCCAAACCAGTCCATAATGGAATTTCTTCCATTTTTTGACTATACACCACCACTAGAATATGAAATTGACATTGATCAAGCCACAACAACTATTGAAACCCTGCTAAATGAGCTAGTGGATAAAACCTTGAAAATATTTTGAAAATATGAGGAAGCCAAGTCTAGAATCAAGATTGGTTTAGTAGTAAAGAAGATATATAGGAAGAAGACAAAAATAATGAACACTCTTCAAAAGAAACTATCGGTAAATAATGAAGACTTAGAACAATTAGTAGATATCACCGAGGATCAGTCACCCATTGGTGAAGCTAAAGAGATAATTTATTCAAAGTCTACTGAATTAGATGCTCCACCTATCAAGAAAACAAAGGTTACTAAAGTGACAGTTGCATCAAGAACAAGGAGCAAGATAACAAAAGAGGTAGACTTACCACCCTTGAAGAAAGGAACTGTGAAAAATTATATGAAAAGAAAGAATTCATCCTCAACTGGGCAATCAACACCGAAATAGAGAAGGAGATATATAAGAGGAAGAGAAGATAAGGATGATACAAAAAAGGATGAAAGAGAATAGAGAATACAGGTAGAGAAGGCCAAAATTCCAAAGAAAATTTATGAAATTGCATAGTCAACCATCAATACAGGCAGTATATCAAATAATAAGATTAGACAATGGGTACATCTGTCTATAGAGGACCAGAATAAATTAGAGGATGCAATCATTAAAATTATGGTAGCATACAAGTATGTACCTCTACAATTCAGAATTCATATTCCACAAGAGCTAAATGATAAGATATCAGCCAGGTGGACATATGCATTGCATATGGAAAAAAAAATGAGAGAAATAATCTTAGTGAATTACATGCCCAAGTCAACAGTTGAAGAAATTGAATCAACAATGCAAGAGAATGCAAATAAATTTTTGGCAAAGACCAGAGTATACAAGGTATTGGAAAACAAACTCAAAGATATTGACAAGGAAAACAATAAGATTTGGACTCAAATCTTTAATCCACCTGAGCAGATACTATCTATCACCGAGGTTTCTCACAATGAGGAGGAGGCAACACCGAGCCCTGAGCATATTTTCATCAATGAAACTGAGGATGTGAATCCAATTGATTTGACAACAAAGGCAAGTAAGGCCATGGGTGACATTCCTCAGATATTACAATCATTAGAAGAAACACCAAATATCATTATAAAAGATATAACTCAAGGTGATTCTGATGATAATGTCAAGGTTGATGAAGATGTAAGTATTGCCACAGAGCAAACAATTGAAAAGGACACTACAGATGTTGCACAAGCAATTATACCAGGTAAATTTCCCTACTTGATTGAAGCAATCAATGTGATTACTAAATCACAATAGACACCACCAGAGCCTGATGAAAACATACCAGAGGACAAAGGTGAAGAACATGGGGAGCAAAAAGATACACATGGGGGAAAAAAGATACAAATGAGGAGAAGAAAGATACAATTGGAGATGAAAAAATGAGTGATTCCACTACCAAGAACACTAAAGAGGAAAACAAGGCTGTAGATAAAGACCAGGTTGAAGTAGAGACGTCTACAACTAACCAACAGGTTCATACCGAGTAGCATACCAAAGGCACCACACCTCCCAGGAAATCACCGAAATCAACAGAGCCATAGAAGGATCTTTTTATAATCCTTCATTCACCTGCTTTGAGCACCATTCTCACTAAGAAAAAGAACAAGAAGACAAAAGCACCAGTAACACTTGATGAGATCATTGACATACCCGACTGTGATCCAAGAACACTAGATCCTAAGTCACTAACAAAGTATGGAGAACTATGCAAAAGGAAGCCAACATGGGACAAGCTCAAGAAGGAGCACAAAAATTCACAAGTCTTGGATACTACAAAGGAAATCCCATTGAAAATAGTTCCTGACACACAAATTGATAAAAATACACCAATCCTTGATCAACTAGCAGTTCTGACTGAGACCATAACATCACAAAATTTAGAAGCTGACAAGGTCATTGAAGAACGAGAATAAGAGAAGTGTCACAACAAACTAACTGAGAAAATCAGCCAGGAAGTGGCAGAGAACAAGGTAAAACTTACTGAGCTAGTACCTACACTAGAACCAATCATATCATAAGTAGTTAACTTAGTTCAAAGTTGTGCACACTAGAGAAATTCACTACCGAGCATAGTGAAAAGGTTGCTAAAATAAATGAGGATCTGAAAACAAGTGCACAAAGTTTTTCAACTGAGTCAAATGCATTCAAACTACATTATGAGAAAATTGTAGAATCAAAATGGATGAGACTTGAAATTCAAAAGAAATAAATAAAAATAAGAGATGAAGTAATCGAGCTCCAAGATATGTTACTACCGAATCTCACATTGCTGCTATAACACATGACTTCGGCAAAGACTCTAATTGCCACTCCAAAGATGTTAGTCATAGAGAGTATCTATGACATGCACGCCAAAATAACTTTGGAGCACATGACCCTCAAACACCTCAAGAAGAAATGGCACAAGCTAATGACAGCAATACAAAAATCCCATTCACACATATTTGACAAGATGTAAGTACTACATCTTTGTCATTAATTATAAAAAGGAGGAAAATGAATGTACAAAGGGGGAAAATGTACCAAGGAAAACATGTACATAAATTATACTGAGGCATGCACATAAGGGGAGTCATTGAAAAGGTAATTATACTTTATGTATACACTGTACATATTAGTTTTTTTATACTAATGCCAAAGGGGGAGATTGATAATCCTCAAATGATCATAAGTTGTCATTAGTATCCAAGGAAATAGTTTTGGACCATCGATCACAATGTACACTAATAGAATACACCAACAGACAGTTTACAGTGTAACCTGAGGAAGACAGTTCACATAGTAAACCGAGCATAGAATGTTCACAGAGTAAACCGAGCACAGAATGTCTACAGATTAAATTGAGCACAGTCTTACATAGACATCACTAAGCATGGTCTATAGAGTATACCGAGCACCAGTCTACCCAGAGACAGTTTTATTCCTGAGAAAAGCATATCTGAGATACACGTCATCTAAAGCACTTTAGTCTTAAAAATAGCTTTATGTTTAACTCGACAACCATTTCTTGAGTATCAAGAAAAGCATAAGCAATGGATTTAATCAATTTAACTGGTTTTATACATGCAAACTAGGAGATCAAGGTCAAGTTGTAAACCTTTGATCATAAGAGTTATCAAGAAAAGCGTGAAACCTAATTAGGTCAATACATTGTATATATAGATCTATAATCAATCAAGAACATGATGATTGTAGTCACAAAAGGACATCTATGGATCAGACAAAGGTTTTCATGCAAAAGAATAGATAAAGCAGAATTTAGTTATGAAGAACTACATTCAAGGCTACCGACCAAAATAGAGGTATTATCAATCACAGTAGGTGATACATGTATTTTGTGAACTTAATGGATCTATATTCAGAAATTTAATATTGCAAGCTATCAGGTCATATTTATTTTTGTCTACTCTCTAACAATTGTAGCAAATAGAAGAAATCCTTCAATAAGGTGGACTTAACAGTCTTATTGTAAATCTCTTAACCGAGTGCACACATACACTGTGTTGTTAAAATATCTTAACTGAGTAGAATTAACAAGTCTAAAATGTTACTCCTAACAGGGTAAGATCATCAGAAGTGATCACAACTTGTAGCCTTATCCGACACCTTCCATTCTGCAGATAGTAAAGCTTTATGGGTTTCATCCCCACCACATTTTTTACCTTCTATCAAGGGTTTTCTATGGTTTCAATTCTTGTGTCATGTGTAAATGAGTTTCATGAATGTTTCTATGTTTGTTTACATGCACTTACATTTATGCTATGATATTACATGCATGAGGTAGTAAAGCAAAAATTTTCGGTAATACAAGAAAATATTACTAAGGTTAAAGTGCAAAATTTTTTAAGGGTACTGATTCACCCATCCCCTCTCATTACACACCCTTCCATTATTCCAACAATAATGATATGTAGATTGATATAGTACATAGTGATGTGCAATCTAATATAGCACAATCCTATGTGCAGCCTGATGAAAGTCACAAAGAGAGTCCACTTGATGGAATTGGTAGATTAGCCACAAATATTGCTAGTGGTTCAATGGAAGGTATTCCTGCTATGGTTAAAAGATAAAGATTGAGTCAAACTTTATATAGATCTAAAGAGAAGAAATAAAAAGAAATAATATTAGAAGGGAATAATCCATTCTCAGTTGAGGTATCAAGAGATGGTGAGCCTATTGGGCATAATGTTGCAAGGTGGGTCACTGAGTTGGGTGTAAGATGTAGGGCCCATTTTTATATTTGCAAATCAAATTTTGTAGAGCAAGATCCATGAAATGTGGAATATGTTATACAAAAATGGGAAATTCCTTTCACACTATTGGGGGACAAATCTCTAGAAAACATTTTAAGAACAAGATGAGACTTCTAATGAACAATTTTAGATACCATTGCAAAAAAATAATCATCGAGGGAAAAGAGAAGTTAGACTCCACTCTACCTCCCAAACAATGGGAGGCATTGAAAGAAAGTATGCGTTATGAAGAATATTTAACTAAGATTAACAGAGGCAAGAGAGAAAGAGATAGTATAAGGGATAAATATATATTTGGTAGAGGCAGGTTGCAGGCCAAAGTGGACAAACTTGGAGTAAGTGTATGACTTTTTGGTTAAATTTACATTGTGTTATATATTCAATTTTATATGAATTGACTATTTGTTGACCTTGAAATTGTATTTTAGGTGGACAATAGTTAGGTGTTGAAGATGTTGTGAATTATATGACAACACTAGATCCTACTAAATCCAAGAGAAATTTCAAGTGGAAATATAGTTCATCAACACAGATTTCACAACCATCTATTGAACACCCAGTAAGAGACTCTTCAAATCATGTCAAATCAAGTGAAAGGTTCCAACATATAATGAATTTCTTACATAGTCTCACTGAGAAAGTTTCCCAGTTGATTGACTCGGTTCAGCCTATAGTTTTTGCATGCAATAAGCATAATTCCATGGATTTAGATCAGGTAAGAGGTTATATTAATAAGCTAAGTCTACTTTATATATACTAGTGTATCTTTTCATTATTGAAAGAATCATTTTGATATCATCTTTCTAAATTAATATATAAAAAATACATTAAGCATTGATGCTCATACACATAGTATTGTTGATATTTAGAGTTTTATGCTATCTTGGTTAGCAGGATAATATTTTAAGAATGTTTATAGCTTCTAATTTTCTATAATTTAGTCTTTGATGTTGGAGCCTTATTAGCAATATTTTCCCTTTCCATTTCAAATCTTGTAGCTATGGCAATACCAGACATTAGGGACATTAGGCTTCCCCTTAACTATTCACATCCATTGGGTGTCTTATAATTTGACATACATTTGCATCCTACAACAAGATTAATGATGAATAACTCAGTGATCTAAAATACCATTGCATTAAAAGGAATTTAACTGAAATCTTTATCTATACTTCTTATCAGAATTGTAACATACAATCTTACGAATCTGCAATTAAATATTCAAGAATTTTGATTAATTCTTTGAATTAAAGCCTGGATTCAACTACATACATCACAACAATGTACTGAAATACTTAGATCTTTGATCAAATTAAATCAAAACACATAATACTGACACAAGGAGAGAAAATAGACTAGAAATATTGTGTAATTTCTATTGATAATTTCTCATAGCCTTGATTACCCTTTTATATGAACATGGGCAGCCACAAGCTGCGGGCTAGAGGAGACACACATCAGGATACAATTGGACAACCAAAATTCTTGCTACAAAGGAAATTGCACAAAAGACAAAATATAACAAGTGATAACTAGGAAATACTCTTCCCTTGTCCTTGAGCGCACTCCTTTTGATGTAGATTTGATTGTGGGAGTCACCTTATAATGACTAGAGGTGATGCATGTATCTTTCAAAATGATGCAACACTAGAAAAATTGTTAAGCTGAAATTGTACCTTATTCCTCATCATACATCCACACCCATTCATCATACTCTTCCTCAGAAGGCCAATCAAAAACCATTACTTCGTCAGACTTTCATTTGTATGGGGTATACTTGATAGGACATTGATTTACCTCTTTTTCAAAATTACCAAAGAATAACCCCATGGTGATGAATTTGTCCATGTTTTCTTCAAGTGGTTCCCTATCCAACTCATCACATATCTCTTCCACCACAACCTCTAAACTTTCTTTTGCTTCATCTTTCCAAGCCTATAGTGTTTTAACCTTTCCACACTGATCGATGTTGGATACAAGGGTCTCCTTCATATCATTGAAGTTCCTCATTAGTTCTCTCATGGTCCCCTCAATATTCTCTAAAAGCACTTGGAAATCTTCTAAAGTATTAACAAACTAAAAAGTAGGTTGGATCCTTAGAGGTCTCTCCTTGTGATTATTAGAGCCTAAAACAATCTACCTCATCTTATCTATCCTCTAGATTCACCTACTATACAGTGGCCTTGCCACTTCCTTTTCCTTATCAAAATTAGTAAGTGCCTCAAATAATAAAGAATAATAAGAATGGATACTTACTAACATTTCTTCCACCTTCTCATTCAAGTGGTACAATACCAACTGCACAAGACCTCTTATCTTACCCTCAAAAGCTTCCTAATATTTGATTGAGGATTCCTCAAGCTCTATGATCCTTTGGTGCAACTGAGCCTTATTGGCCTCCACTGAACATTCAACTTCCTCTGCAATATCAGATACATAAGGTGGGGAAGAAGTAACCTTGTCAACAAAATTGGTCCAATTGCAAGTTTCCCTAGTTGTATTAGTGCAATAGAAGAGGATAATACTGAAACCCCTACAGGAAAGAATGCCTCCAATTCTCTAATTCTATGTTGCAATAATGCAACTTGGGATTCAAGTTACAAACATCTTTTGGAAGCCCTTTCATACTTCCTGAAAAGATTTTTATTCTTCAATCCTCTTATTATCCTTGTGAGCCACATAATGTGACTACCTTGTTGATTCCATGGAAATTTCAGTGGCCTCCACCCCTTCTGCATCTCCCACTCTCTGCAATATTACACTTCCCCTCAACCCTGGGTTGATTTTTGCAATTTACACCCTTTGTGTTGTAGGAGCCAATGACCAAATTGCCAAAGTTGCATAATCTTTGTTATAATAGGCCCCTTTTATGGCCATCTCAACTTGCTCCACCTCAGTACCATGGATGCTCATGCTCTTCCTTACAACATTGAATTCTACTACATCTACAATGTCTCATTCTAGAAAAATCAACACACCTCCCTCATGAATAATCTATCTCCCTTCTTCAAGTGTGATTGCTTCAAACTCTTTATACATTTCCAATTGCACCTCATTTATGACACCCTACTCTGACAAGTAAAGATTTTTTGTTTTTCTCTCTTCCAATTTCCTTTTATATTCCTCAATGTTTTTCCTTGACATGTACTATTGGAAGGGTGGATATTCTATAAAACTTGCATCACTCAAAAATTCAGAACAAGCCTCCATTCTCAAGTCTCTATGTACTTTCCCCTGCACCTCAAAGGATGTAAAATCTAGCAATGGGGAAATATGAAGTGGAGGGATCCCAACCTGCAAGTCATCTTTAGGAATGATAATAATTTCCTCTTCATCAGTGTCACTAGGTTCACCCTCACCTGATGAAGCAACAATGGGGTCAAATTTATCCCCTTTTTCTTTTCCTTTCCCACCCTTCAATTTAACAACCTTTTCTTTCATCCTTTCACCAGTAAGAGATGGAGGCCTAGGTGATGGTGGAGAGGGCTCTTTCCTTGGTGCATCTTCATCATCTAAAATGCTTATACCCTTCAATGGCCTAAGAGGAGGTGCAACTGGCTTTCTACTAATCATAATTTTCTTTCATTTCCTCCTATTTTCCTCCTTAGGGTCACTATCACTAACATGTTCACCCCTTGCCCTCTTTTTTGCCTTTTCATTTAATGGAGGTATTGGAGCCTGGATATCATAAGTTTTTGTAATAGATTCATTCAACATATTATGATTTTTCCTTAGAGTAGTGTACACATCTTCAAAGAAATTAAAAATACTATTCATCTTGACATAGAAAGGGGACATCAACGCAATGGATCATATGATGGATCAAACTTCTTAATCTCATCTCATTCTTGCTTGAAGGAATGCCACTTCTTCTTGTTTTCTTCATGTATCCTCTCATCATAAATATGTCTAATGCAATCCTATCCCTTGCAATTTCTCCAAGGCGGGAGGAAGGAGAGATGGAGAAAGAAACTGAAGATGGGTGGTCGCCTCCCAACCAGACTCCTGGACCCAATGTGTGGGGCAATCTACCAAATAAATATCCTTCGCCCTCTTCTGCTACTGCTCTCACAGCTTGAGGGCTTTGCTTATAATGTTTTTTTTATGAATAACTATTTTGTTCCGGCTTGATGCCGAGTGACTTTGCGGGGTTTTTTTTATCCCCCGAGCTTTTTTTGTGAATATTGTACTTTTTTATACATATTAATAGTAAAGGCCTCTATTCATCAAAAATAAATAAATAAATAAATATGTCTAATGCAATCCTCCAGATAATTGAACTCATGTGCCATCTCCTTCACCCTGATTCTTTTTCTTAAAAGATTATAAAAATATTATGGGTCATTGTGCCTAGCCACAGTAACCCCCATATTATATGGCTTTAACACTTTAAGGAGATACACTTATCCTCCTTTAAACATTAAAAAATCATGAAAGAATGTGAAATCAAGGAACAAACTACCTTTTCCCCTTCCTATTAAATCCTTCTCTTGTATCCATCCAATTTTTCTGATAACCTCAACAAACCCCAATCTTAGTGTTACATGGAAAGGAAAAAAAAAAGGGCACCCCTCATTACCATACACTCTTATCATAGTGCTAACTTTATATGGGATTGCATCTCCCCAATTAGGATTAACTCCCAACTCTGGAACTTTGTCCTTAGGCCTTAGAAAATCCAACTATTTAGGAATCCTTGGTGGATTCACCACTAACCTGGCCCTGAGTCTCAAAGAAAAAATATTATCAAACAACACATAACTTGACCCTTCTCAATCCCTTGATATAACAGTAGACCAAGTTTGGATTGGCGTTGGTTCACCATCCAATTTCCTCTCCAAGGGCATGAACTTAGCGAAGTAATCTGTATTCATAGAAAGAAACATATGAATTAGGAAGGGATACTAGTAGAAATGCTTGGTACCTCCTTTCTTCAAATCCAATAGCCCCTCATGATTTTTGTCTACAACAAATGGGGCAAAGTCATAAATTATGGTGAAGCCAAGGTGTTGAATCTGAATAACTATATACATTTATTCAATTGGCATAACAGACCCTGTTGGTCTACCCATTAATTGACATAGAGAAAAATAAGTATCATTTGCATGCTTGGAAAGGGCCTCCAAGGAAAAAGTTTCCTAAGTAACATAATACTTTGTTGATCCAACCTTAGCTAAATGTGCAGGCAATAACCTATCCCTGATCATCTCTCTAGTCTTGGTATGTCTGGCTACAAAATTATCAATCTCAATCCCCTCTAAGAAATATGTTGTGGGCTCATAGGTATCAAATACCTCTTTAATTTCCTCTCTATTAATTCTTAACAATTTTTCTCCATTGTTATCTCTCATTGTCCTGGCAACCGGATCATATCTATCCATAATGGACAACATTAAATCTATATCTAGGAAAACATTTGGCACCACCAATTTCCCCAAGTCATACTGCCATGCATTTAACTATGGGTTTGTAATATTTTCATTCCCATACCACTTCCTGAATAAATCTAAGCCCTTGGCTGGTATAGGGGCATCTCAAATAGAACCATATTTGTCATACAATCCCTCATAAATATTTCAACCCTTAATCAGTTTTGGCTCATCATACTTATCATTGGTTGAGGGATTCAAATGACCCATAAAATCATCAAAAGGGTGCCTCTTTATGTAATCTCTTTGGCCGGAATGTCCCCTTGTTGGAGGCATGGTGAATTATAGGGCTTTTCAAAAATAATTTAAATTTTATAAACTAGGGCTCCCGACCTAAGAACTTCGATAAAGAAACACACCCTACCCCAATTTTGTGAATTCACCCTACTAAAACAATTTTTAAACCATAGGAACCCAATTCCACACAAAAAAAAGAAAGAAAACATTCAAGAATCACAAGAACAAGTACTAGCAGAAAAACCCCACTTACTTTTTCGTTTGATTCTACATTGACTTTTTCACGCTAAAATATCCTTTCAATCACCTTAGTGGCCTCAAAACACTCTGATAACTTCTAAAAATGTAGAATGAATTGCAAAACAAATCATTCACATCTTTTATTACCAATTGTAGTTAGTTTGTTCAATATAAATTCATACGAGCTAGCGAGAAAATGACCCAAAAACATTAAATTTCTGCTGTTTGAATATCTGTCATGGATCCTTATCAAATCTATACCATCAGACAAATGAGGGAAGCTCAATCTCAATTTTCCACCAATACACCAAATGGGCCCAGAAACCAACCAACAAGAAAATGCCACATCGCAACATATCACAAATCAATAATCTGGGCCCAACTTGCAATTTTTTTTGCCGACCAGAGACACGTGTCCACTTCTCGCAATCCCGTGAAGAATAAAGGTCGAGCATCTTGGATCATGGGATCACAATAGTCATCGATCATCATAGAAATTTAATCACCACTAAAAAAAAGGCTAATTAAACTTCGATCATCTTTATTTCTCAGTTAAAACATCATCGTTGATTATGAGCATGTGCTAAAAGATCAATGTTTTAGTTGCACAAATTTTATCCTTAATATAAATTAACAACGGAAAAGTAAAGAACACACAACCAATCATCATTTGCAACATGTAAACCTCCTCGGTCCCACTTCACAATTTCTTGTTTGCCAGGATGTGTGGAAACATCTCATAATCCCATGAAGAAAAAAGATCAATCATTTTGGACCGTGGGATTACGAGAGCCATCGATTTCTTCAGAAAATTAATCACTAGGAAACACTGAGATGAAGTAATCATTGAGAAACTTTCCTGACATATTAAAAAATCTTCGTTCATTATCACCATGTGCAAAAAGATTAGGGCTATAGTGATTCTAACCTTAACCAAGTTGGACGCAAGATTATAATATAAGGTTTTAAACAATGATGCTAACCAACAGGAAAAGGACAGATGGCAGGATGTCACCATCTCACAATCAAACTAAGATAAAAGGTGACATCATCCTAGGATCACAAGAACTTGACATGTAGCTCTGAACTTGAAAAGGTAAAATGATCCCGCTTAATTCATAGAACGAATCGACCAACTTAGGAAAAATGAGCGACATGATTAGAAAATAAAAAGTGTCCCGACTTAAAGTGATAAACCACTAGGATTTCAAAGAAAATCCCCTCTCGATGATTAGACGACCCATGAAATAAGTCACAAAAGGTAATGGAGAAAAAGAAACAACGGAAAAGTAAAAAAAACACAACCAATCATCATTCACCACATGTAAACCTCATTGGTCCCACTTCACAATTGCATGTTGGCAAAGACACGTGGAAACATCTCGTAATCCCATGAAGAATAAAGATCGATCATTTTGGACTGCGGGATCATGAGATCCATTAATTTCTTCAAATATTTAACCATTGGGAAATGTTGAGATGAAGTAATCGTCGAGAAACATTCCTAACATATTAAAAGATCTTCGTTCATTTTCACCATGTGCAAAAAGATCGGGGATATAGTAATTCAAACCTTAACCAAGTTGGACGCAAGATTATAATACAAGGTTTTAAACAATGACATTAACCAACACAAAAAGGACAGATGGTGGAATGTCACCATCCCATGATCAAACTAAGATATAAAGTGACATCATCATGGGATCACGAGAACTTGACACATAGCTCCCAAATTGAAAAGGTAAAATGATCCCGTTAATTCATAGAATGAATCAACCAACTTAGGAATCGGCCAACATTGTTAGAAAATAAAAAGGGTCCCGAATTAAAGTGATAAACCACTAGGACTTCAAAGAAAAACCCCTCTCAATGATTAGATGACCCATGGCATAAGTCACAAAAGGTAATAGAGAAAAATAAACCAACTAGGGGAGAGGGGCCAATAGTTCATCAGGGTCCAATAGTTGATCACCCCCTTGTGATTATATTATTCAATCTTGCCACACATTTTAACTATATATTGTAATTAAATAATCCACATGTAAATTAAAAAAAATTCAAACATTGATAAAAATGGACCAATACTTGAACCCTGGAGAACCTATAAATGTTATATTAAAAATACATAAATAAATTTAATAAATAACCTTTTGTCTCAAATAAAATATCATAGCTATCTATTATATGTGTGCCACTTAAAAAATAATATGATCACTTAATAAAATAATATGTTCACTTAAATAAGTATTGTTATCTTAGTGTACAAAAACTATTCTTATGTGTACAACTATTGGGATAGCAATGTATATTTAGAATATTTCATATTAACAATTTGTCTTATCACGAATATAAAAGGCGAACAAAATAAATGCCTTATATTTTCCCATTAAATGTGTGAGATTGTCAAAAGGTTATAGTGTTCAATTATTGGTCACTTTGTGTTGAATACAAGTTGCATTTTATATGATGATGTGTTATTTTTATAACAACAAATAATTTTTTTGTGTTTAAGTATTGGTCCTTTTGTGTTGGAAATAAAAGTTAGATATAACAAATATTATGATTACTAATAGGTACTTGGTCTATTGAAGCTGCATAAATATTATATTTAATATAGAAATATAATATTCTAGTAATAACAAATGATATTTTTAAATTCAACTACTAGGGATTTTTAGATTAAGTTTCGGTCGAATCGATGAAAAGTCATTTTTTGGACATGTTTCACTAGGTGTGCTATTTCAACGAGTTCCATGATGAGTCGCACCTTCAAACCTTATTTGTAGGTAGTTAAGTATCTATTTTACATTTCTAAAAAAAAATGAACGTCTTACAATATTTCATGCAACAGCTACATGTTGACGAAGTTAGCTCTCACAACTACAGGTCCCTCACCCCTAAGGAGAACAAGGGTTTTTAAGGATTCTATAAAGAAAATGACCAAAACCCTATCAAAATAGGAACAAGTAAACCTAGGACAAGGAAGATCACTGGATCACAAGGCAAAACCTAGACTACAAAAACCCTACCAACACACCCTTTGTCTTTGAACTTCATCACACGAGGCTCATAAAAAATGCAAAAAATTGAAAACAACATTGTCAACTTCATTTTGTTACATACCCAATCATAAACCAACTGAAAATAACTTTTTACACCTTATAACATAAGAACTTCTATTACACATCTCATTCCCAATGATTATTCCATAGTCCTTACACGGTATTACATTGATAAAGAAAAAATACATATTCTGACAAAGACCTCATCCATCCACTTCTCCTTGTATTCACAATTAAAATAATGGAACTTTTCCACAACATTCCACTTGATGTCATTATAGAATTACAAAGATGCTAATCACTATTTTTAGACAGTTTTTGGATGGTAAAATAGATCATAGACCAACCATGATGGTATGGAGACAACATTCATATATTACAAACTTCAGATGATTAAAAACTAGGTAAACAAATGGAAAAACAAATAAAATTGACTATGATAGTCTAGAGATCAGTACTATTTGACAGACTCCTTCTCAATGATTTAAAACAACTTAGTAAACTATTTCCATGATCATGATGGTTCATTTAATTCCTCCATATATTGACAATAAAAATTCATGACAACAAAAGAACTCCAATTATAATGGCTTCAATTTGACTTTTTTTCTTGATGTTTCAATTACATGTAGAACAATTTTATGAAATCAACACAAAATAAAAAAATGTCTTGATGCCAACAGAGCTGTTGATATTCGCGTTGATCATGATAAACTAGTGGACAAGAATGTGCAACCCAATAATAGTTGTGTTGAAGTCTAGGTAATATAATAGTTGTTATGGGTTTTTTTTTGTATTTTGCATTCTTTATTTAACTTATATTAACTTTACATGATGTTTAAACCACATACAGAGAAATCATATGAAAAAAATGAAAAGGAGATGACATTATTGCAGATAGTGATTATGTTGATGAATATGAAGAGTATGTGCATGATATTCATAGTAGTAGCTATTCTAAACTTGAGGTGATTTGTATTCAATGATTACACTAGCTGATTTGTGTCCTTTCACTAGCCTTAATATTCTTTCATGGTCAAGATCCTCTTAATGTCAATGTCTTTGTATCCAGTTTTACTTTATAGCCCCACACTATGATCTATTTCCTTCATATATATATGAGTGCATGTATTTTACCATGGATATAACTGTTTGTAGAACAAAACTATTCCACCTGGTGCAAGATTACTAAACTTATCATTGATTGTTGAAAATTACATATGTATTAATATGTTTCATGCTAGATTTAATAGCCTTTGTAGAAATATTACCTTTGTTCCTTTAATAACTTTTCTCTTTTACCTTGTTTACCACCAACGTATATTCAAAGTAGGCATGTTCAACTTGTTTCACACTTAGGCAAAAATGCATATTGACAAACTACTTGAAACATGCACTTTACAAAACCACTCAATCTACAAGTATGAGGCTACAAATGAGCATATGAGATGCATGTGAAGGGGAAAATATATGTTTCAAGTGATGAAACATGAAATTCAGAAGGTACCTGAATATTGAATGCCAAAAATGGACATCTTCAATTAATTTCACAAAGGTACTCCATCATCTTCAACTGATTTTCAACATTGTAATCTAAAGAAAATTGAGAGTACCAACATGGCCCTTGGTTGTTTTAAAAAACATGTCTACACATACAAAGACATTGTTACCTTTTTTCAACTCTGATTCAATCACATTATTCCATATTCATTGTCTTGTACCCATTAGGATTGTCCTTATTCAGTCCATAACAGTGAACTATCTCTTCTACATGTAAGCATGACCAAAGTTAATTACACCAGCATTTTGTATGAAGCATAGATACTAGATCTATACGAAGCAAAGATAATTTTACATTGATCATAGAGGTTTTTATATATATTTTTCTTGTTGTTTCTAATATGTATTGTTGTTTTTGTTACATGTATTATTGTTGTTATTCATAATAAGTATTGTTTTTGCTATTATATGTATTGTTGTTGTTATATGTATTATTGTCGTTGTTCGTAATATGCATTGGTGTTTCTGTGTGTGTGTGTGTGTGTGTGTGTGTGTGTGTGTGTGTGTGTGTGTTGTTATTGTAATTATATGTATCTCTAGAGTTGCTCTTTATATGTATTGCTTGAGGGATATCATCCTTCTTTTACTAATCAAATGTGTAATAATGTTGTCATAACCTTATATGTTTGGTATGCGTGCATGGTAACATATAAGTGTTTATATTTATGGCTTTCATAATTAACTATGTAATATTATATTTTTTTTTTCCTTTTTGCAGAAATGTATTGATAATAAACTCAAAGAAGGGGATAAAATTATGGTGTTGGATCCATATGACAGTGATTATTTAGGAATTGGGAGAATTCATTCCCTATCCATTACTCATGGAGTCAATTTGAAAGGAACGGGAGATGCAAACATAAACATTTTAAAGGTCACAAGTAATGGTCCTCTTGTTTATGAAGTCAAAATAGATGGATTCATTCACCTAAAAGAGAAAGAGAGAACCTTTGCATGATGGCCACTAGAGTATTTGCAAAAAATAGAATAATTAAACATGATTATCATGTACTAGACGTTGTTAGACATCTTGACTCATTGCAGCTTTATGCAGTATTTTGAATGTGTTGTTTAAGGATTTCAGTTATCATGTTGTAGACACCTAAAAATGCTTTAGAAAATAAAGTATTTTTATTTTTTGAAAAACCCCTGATGACATCATCATTTATTAATTAATTAATTATTTAATTTATTTATTTATTTTTATGTCATTAAATCCCTTTATCTTAATTAAAAATATTTAATTAAGAAATCCCTCCCAAAAAT
>MU224936.1:427531-459317 GCA_018584345.1 Thuja plicata | reverse complement strand
CCTTCAAAATATAACATTGACTACCAAAGATTCTGAAGTAACTTACATTGGGTGTATGACCATACCAAAGCTCATAGGGTGTCTTCTTTGTGTCCTTCTTCAATTGTACTCTATTTAATGTGTAGACTGCAGTACTAACATCTTCTCTCCAAAATTTTGAGTGATGCTCTTCTCAATTATCAATGTTCTTGCACAGTCAACAATTGATCAGTTTCTCCTTTCAACAATTCCATTTTTCTATGGTGTTCTTGGTGCAGAAAATTGTCTTTTAATTCCATGCTCATTGAAATAGTTAGGGAATTCTTCTGAAGTAAATTCCCCTCCTCTATTTTACCTTAAGCATTTCAATTTCTTTTCACTTTGCTTTTCTACCATATCCTTATACCATTTAAACATCTTAAATGCTTCTGATTTATCTTTTAAGAACATGACTATCATCATTCTAGAATAATCATCAACAAAGAGAATAAAATACCTATCTCCATAGTAAATCTTTGTCCTCATGGGTCCACATAGATCTATTTGGACTAATTCTAGAATTGCATTAGATGTATGGGTTTTACTCTTGAAACTAGACTTTGTCATCTTACCTTTTTGACAATTCTTGCACATGATATGCTCGGGCTTAGTCATGCTTGGTAAGCCTCTGACATTCCTTTTGTTTCTTATCATTATCATGTTGTCAAATTCACATGACGCAATCTTTTGTGCCACAACCATATGTCTTCATTTCTAGCCATTAAACAAGTGGTGTTAGTGTCATCAAGATAGAAAAGGTTACCTTTTTTCTTCTCACCGGTTCCAATCAACCTTCCTGATTCATTGAAGATCTTGGCCTTCTTATTTTCAAATGCCACTCAGTGACCTGTATTATTCAGCTATGAAACACTTAACACATTATAATTTAGTCCTCTTACCAGTAAGCATTTTCACATTTTATCAGGTTATTCAAAATTATGGTTCCTTTACCTTCAACTGGACAAGGTGTATCATTTCCCATTCTCACTGAACCACCATTATAGTATTCAAAAGTCTCAAACTTTTTTATCACCGGTCATATGGTAAGTGCAGCCACTATCTATGATCCATACATCATTCTTACTAACTTTAGATATGAGTGCAGTTTCTACATACCTTTCTTCTTCATCATCTAAATCATCCTTCATGGCTACAAAGACCATCTCAATGTCTTCTTCTAATTCAGTGTGAGTGTCATCAACTTTGTTCTCAGCTAGGTAACAAGATTTCTTCCCTTTGTCCTTGTAGTCTTGAGTACCTCTTTTGTCAAATTGACGGTTTCTTCAGTAATCTTTGTTATCACCTCTTTCAAACTTCTTCTCATATGATCTGTCATTTCCTCTATCATCTTTTCTTTTGTTTGGACATATTGTAGCAAAGTGTCCAACCTCTTTACAATTGAAACATACAACTAGTAATTTACCTTTGTATCTACCTTTTCCTCTCTGCAATCTTCTTTCCATTAGTGCTTCAGTCTCATCAAGTCCTTGATCCTCATTATCACTCTCACTATCATTTATAATAGCATGTATATGACTTGAATTACTTATCTTTAAAGAAGATTTGAATGCAGATTCTATAGATGGTAAGACACTATTATCAAATTTATTCATTTGAAATGAAATCAGTCTACCAATCAGACTATCTAGAGTAACTATATTGTTGGCAACTGCTCTAATTTATTGAATAGTAGAAACTCTAATAGCATATGCATGTAGTAAGGTTCTTAAGATTTTACTTACCATTGTCTCCTCTTCAAGTACACCTCCAACTCCTCAGATAGAATTGACTACCTCTTTGATTTTGCAGCTATACTAAGTGATATTTTCTCCTTCTTTCATCCTTAGGTCATAAAACCTCCCTCTTAGGCTTTATACCTTTGCTCTTAGTACATTAGTATCTCCTCCATGTACCAGCTTCAACTTATCCCACATTTTCTTTGTAGAGGTGCAAGTTTTGACATCTTCAAACTCAGCATCAAAGAGTGATGATGCAAGTTCTATCATCATGCAATTATTCTCACGCTTTACTCTTAATTGCTCAAGAGTGTGAGGTCCTATAGGCAACACATATTGAGTATCAAGGTATTGAGTAACATCATTTCCAATACCTGATATGTGGAGTCTTATTCTGATTTTCCATGATGTAAAGTTGTCTTTATTCAACTTGGGCACATCTCATATGTTCATCTTGTGATATTTTTCTTGAGCTGTTAAACTCCCTTTCTAAGAACACAATCCCGATACCAATTGTTAGTAATAACTGAGAGGGGGGTAAATCAGTGGCCTCAAAAATATTCCAATTAATCAACCCAAAAACTTAGTACCATAATATTAAGCCTCTAGTTATCTTCAATCGTATAAGATGAATGCCTTCAAATACAATTATCAAATTACTACTTCTCGGAATGCTTTGTTAAACCTTATACTATATGTTTACCGAATAGCAGTTTGTTAATTTACCAAAAGACAGTAAATTATCTAGAGTATATCAATCAATCCAGATTATCTATGTGTAATGCAAAATAGTAAAGTAATGACTCATAAACACATTGACACATGGTTTTTTAACATGGAAACCTTGTTAAGGGAAAAACCACTTGGGACCAGTAACCCAAAATTTTCACTCTTGTGAAGTGAGCTCGGTGAAGAGACAACCTTGTTAAAGGTTAGAAACACACTGTTAGGTGTGACCTTGTTAGAGGATTTAAGTGTTTATTTTGTCACTTGATATCTGGCATCTCTATGCTACCTTCCTTGATCAAACACTCTCTTGGCCTGTCAATAGGTATCTGGCATCTCATGCTATCTTCATGATAAAACTTTTTGATACTCCTTGGGATGTATCTCAATATAGAAAGGATCTTTAAATCCCGCTCAGTTAAGAGACTTTCTGAATCAATGGTTAAACTGAAACAGTATGATCTGTTCACATATACAACTTATACTTGCAGATTTTCAGATCTATTATAAGCTCATAAAACTAATCTAATCAATATATCTATTTTAATACCTTTGCTCCACTTTAGTTCTGCTCGGTGATGATGTTCTCTATTGCTCGGTGTCCGCCAAAAAATTTATCTCTTTCCTCAACTTGATGGATGAGGAATGTATAAAGTTGCTCTTCAACATCCTCTCTTTCTTTCATTTACCCACAATTTGTATTGAATTAAGTTGTCTCTTTATAGACATGATATCACCGTTGTTAGGTTCTTGATTTTCTTGATCTTGGTGTGATCCGCAATCTTAGCCAATTAGATTTAAACAAAACCTCTTGTTTTATCTTGCATAGATCTTCTTGCCAACTGGACAAAATAGCTTTACATCCTTTACTTATTTTTGGCTTTATCTTGTTGATGAAAATGATGATAACTACCAGTTAAGTCCATATTTAGCTCTGCTAGCTAGATATTTTTTCGTTTCTAAACTCAAGTTAATATCGGTGTTTTAACTCTTTGATAGCTTCGGTCAATACTCCAGTTATCCTCAGGCTTCTCATCGGTTTACACTATGATTCTGGCCTTCGGTTATGCTTGTGATTTTGCTCGGCGGTAATGCTCTTCGGTGTTCTTGCTCAGGCATCACTGTGACTTGACTTTTGGTGATCTCTGTCTGTCAGGTTCCACTAGTCGTCGGTGTTTGAAGTCACATAGTGAATGCTTGTCTTTTATACATTAATGAAAGCATAATATTTATCTCTCTAATTCTCTGAAGTCTTTAACACTTTTATTATAACCGATTAGATTATATCAAGTTGACATCAATGACAATTCAATCCATTAACTGATTTAATGTCTTGCATTTATCCTTCTGCATTTCGGTGATCAACTTAACATCTTCAAACATTCAATTAGTTACATGTCATCAATAAATTCTAACATGCAAGGAAGTAATAGCTTAGTTTTAAATGTCCACGTCTGGTCATTGAGAATATTTTGGAGGAGTTGTTATGCTAAATCATCGCTGAGACAGGACTAGTTTGACTAATCACTATACATGCATAACTTCCTACATCTTTCCATGCTTCCCATAAATGGTTTCCCCCTATTTTATTGATTTCACCATCGAGTTAGTTAGAGAGTTTCTCTTCTATAAACGAGATTAGATGTTCCTCTATTGGAGGTTATAATTTCTAGTATTGTGTCCTTCTCTTTAGTTTTCAGAAATACAATCATGTTATATCTCTATTGACAACAACATTTTAAATGAATAAAATAGTGTTTTAATCTACTGCATTTGAGTTTAGATATGGGGAAACTCATCCAAGGGATCCCATTAGGTGAGAGTTCCAACCTCTTGATTTAGTAGTTACTTCTTAGCAACTATTAGTTCCTGCAGCCATTAGAACTTAGTTCTATGTTTGTTCATGTAGCCAAGGAAGACATGGTAACTTCTTGTTTGTTTTCTAAGATTTTCATTTTTTTTATCTATTTCAGTTGAGTTAAGTTTATGTTCAATATTTCAGCTATTTCCTTTCAAGCGTTTCACTTTCAACACTATTATTTTCTAGTTATAAGATTGAATGACCACAAATGAGTCTTAGTGCATATACAGTGCATATATATTTCAAGTTTATGTTCTTGAATTGATGAACAAATGAACCTTCATGGTGAATGAGATAACTAATCAGTGCAGATATCTAATCTCTAAGTCACAACTTGGCATTAGTTATCAAAACATTATAGATGGTCAAAAATTTTGCTGTTTGTTCCGAGGATGGTGTCAAAGTAGGGATTTATTTGGGGTCATTTTTATTTGTTACTCATTTTTAGTATTGAAAAAGTTTGTTTTAAGTGTAGCCTTTATTCTGATAAAGTTAGGAACCACCATTCTTTCAACAATTTTTTGTGTGTGGGTTTTTTGTTATTGAGTTAATACTACAAGAATAGAGGCATGAGAAGAGATGATTTAGGGAGATTTCTTCATAATGAACCTTATCCTAATAACCAAATACTCAAGTTACATAATCTTCTAGAAGAAGAAGATGATATAAATCCTCTTATTGATGTATTTTCTAATTTGAGTAGTTCTGAAACTTCCTCTAAAGATTCAATTATTTAAAATATGGTTAACAATCCACTTTTCTTAGTACTCCATCAAGCAAGGATAACTACCCATAATAGACATAACCACCCAACATTTCCATTTTCTATCACTGACTAGAATGAATTTGATAACCTCAAGAACATTCTTGCTTCAGTCCTTCCTAAGTTCTATTGACCAGTGTGTCATATGAAATGACGAGCAAGGCTATGTAGGAAGATCACTCACCAAATAAAATGGGTATGGAGGGTTATCCTATGATACTTTAGGAATACCACCAAATTCTCACCCTCAAACCTAAAATTAATTTAGCACAACCCCAAATGATGAAGGGATGCTAATGCTAGATCTTGATTTGAAGATGGAGTATGGGGATGGAGTCCTTTATTGTTAAGATGTAAATGATACATAAAATAATATGCAAAAATATGAAAGGAATTAATACTATGATAAATGAAATGATGAATAATTATGATATTAGATATTATGCATAAAATTAAATGCAATATGAAAAGAATAATAATGAACTCACCTTGAAGCTAGGAGAGGAAGAACAAACTTCAAATCTGGAAATGGTTGTCACAGAACAATTGGAATCAGAAATTGTCTTGGATCTGGCACTTTGAGACCTTTAATTCCCGACTATAAAATTTTTGTATCCAAAGGTTTATGTCGAACAAATTTGACCTTGTCCAATAAATTTGACCTAGTCTTAGAGGCACAAAAACTGATAAAATCTAAAGAGGATCTATCACTAGTTCTGAAACTCCCAAAATCTAGATCTGAAACTCTGTAAATTTTTTCCTCCACACAAGAATAAGGGGAAAAGGTTGTGGAAAGGGGATTACCTTTGTCAATTCCCTGTATAGGAATTAACCTTGAAATTAAATAGAAATTGCATAAGGAAAGTAATGTAAACAAGATAAATATCATTTTTACCTTGCATGAAAAGCCCTCATGGATGGATGTATAAATAAATCAAATCTATGAAGATGCTTGAAATTTATTTTTGGAATTTTTTGTAGAATCAAGGATTCCTTCAATAATTAAATGTATCTAAAATTTCCAAATACTATATCTTCAATGAGTGTATGCTTGAAATCCTGGATGGAGAAGAGGAATGGATCTTCTAGCTTCCCTCAGAATTCCTCTACTTGGCCACCATGGGAGAGAAGTTTTAATTAATGAGAGAATATTTCCTTTTCTTGAATGGAAGAATACTTAGATACTTGGAGACCTTAAATTGGATGCTTTCCTTCAAATCTTGAATCTACCACTTCAATTTCACAACTTGAAATCTTTCACTTGAAAGATATCTTGCTCATGAATAGTATGGATAATGTAGGTATGTCTTATGGATGTCAAAATGAGAGGAGAGAGACCCCTTTTATACTCATTTTGGGACTCAATATTTCCAAGTTGACCACAAGCAAAGACCATGAAGAAAATACCTTTACATTGGGCCTAGAGCCCACTTAATCACAATACCCTAGGACAAGCTCAAATTTTGTCAACCTTATCTAAGACAAGGCCAACTTAATTTGACCTAGTCTGGAATTGTTATATTCAAGGTAGATCTAGGTCTTGGGTAGTGTGAAAATTTTCAAGGAAAGAAAATGAAAGATGCAAGAAATCAAGCATAAACACACTCGGATATTGAAATCACTAAAATGGGGTCTAATAGGTCCTAAAGAAATCCAATAATGGGTGATAATTTTTTAGGATGGTACAACTAGTAAGATAGGACCTAGAAACATTCATGTTTGAATTTGATACCATATATAGAAGCTATGATTACATTACTAGTGTTCATAGGCTTAAATTATTTCCTACCAGTTTGAAGGAATCTGCATTAAGATGGTTTATGGGCTTAGGTATAAATGTTGTGGATACTTGGGATGAAATGAAAATAAAGTTTCTTGAGAAGTGTAAAGAATATTGTAGAGGTAGTGATATGAGGGGAGATGATATCTTTAGGATGCACCAGAAGGAAGATGAAAGTTTGGAAGACTATATTTCAAGGTTCTTGTTTAGTCTGCAGAAATCCCCACATCATTCACTTAATGGTTTCTCTTTCTCAGAAGAATAAATGAAAATTGCATAGAATATTTAGGCTTTATGGGAGGAAGATATATCACTCATGCCACTTGGGATGATATTAGGAAGATATGTCTGAATTACTCTAGAGAAGATATCAAGAAAGGAAGAGGATACCAATCTAGTATGGGTAAAACCTCCACTAATAGTGTTTCAAAGATGGAAATAACTTATCTTCTCAAGGAATTCAAAGAGAAAACATAAATAATATGGCCACCTAGCTAGAAACACTTCAAACAAAGAAGAAACATGAGGAGGCAGAAGCAATGGTGAAAAAATATTTCCCTCGTTATAGGAAAAAGAAGGACTATAGATGAAAAATGATAGCCAATATTGACAGTCACCAAATTCCACCAGAGTTCAACACAATTAAAGGAGATGATGAGAAAAATTTCTATATTACACAAAGGAGTCCATGGGCTCAAGACAAGGTATGCCACCAGACCCATTGTCTTTTAATGGTCCTTATTCAAATTCTTATGCATCTGGTAATCAATGGAAATCCCCATATCCTTCAAATTTTGGGAGCTATTCACCTCAGCCTCATAATACATGTCCCAACTACCAAAAATCTCCACTTTAAAGATAGAAATATCAAGGGAATCGGTAGCAGTATCAAGGGGGCTGGAATCCACCTCAAGGGAACTGGTCGTAGATATCCCAATGGAGGGGATGACAAAAATGACCAAACCATTCCACAGGTTACCTACAACCACCTCCAAAACCTCAATAGCTATCCATAATGCCTCATCCTAACCCAAAATATAACATGCCTAGACCTACTCGGTGACCATCTCAACCCACACCTAACCCATATAATAAAACACAATAGAAGATCGTTTATCCTGCAGATCCTAATCAATTTCCTGCATATGTTGTGAGTTTGATTTATATTCATCTACACTCAGGAACCACTTTTTCATCCTCTTCCAATCCTATTATCATAATTATTCATGTGAAAGAAGAAGAGCATCAAAATTTACCTTATATCCCAACTCAGTCAAGTGTGTCCAAGAATCCTAAACCACTCCACCCTTCTAATCCAGACTCATCATTTCCTCATAGGTTATAACTTGTTTCATTAAAAGAAGAAATATTCTTTGACCTTATGGATTAGTTAAAGCATATAAACATCAAAATAACATTGTTTCAAGCCATAAAAGATGTTCCACTATATAGTAAGGCAATCAAAGAATCGTGTCTTAAAAAGACAGGTAGTAAAAAGAAAGACCCCACAGCAGTCCATTTAGTGGGACGACTAGAAGATATTATGCTTGGAAAAGTGATTGTTCTTAAGTATTCTGACCCTAGAAGTCATGTATTTGGGGATATTATAAATATCATCCACGTAAAAAATGCTCTAATAGATTTAGGGACAGAAATCAATGTTAGGACTAAGGATATCATGTCGTAACTGAATGTTACAAATTTGAGACCTACCCCTACTTTTCTATAGCTTGTTTCTAGTTCTACTGTCAAACCACGTGGTATGGTAGAATACCTTGTTGGTCCTGTTGGTACTCTCAAATTTGGCACAAATTTGGAGTGACCATTTTGAAATTTTCTATAAGGCAAAATGAGTACCCTGAAACAACTTTTGAGAAGGCTTAGTTGGAGTGCTTGTAAAAGATACCCTGATGATTTTCATCAGATATTACTTGGGAAGAGGGTTCAGTAATTTTCATTTGACATATGCAGTGGGTTCCATCTCCTAGATTTAAAATTTTGCATGTTTAGGGAGTAGTCATTTTGAGGTGTTTACTTAAATCTACATTTTCACCTAAGTGTCACTTTGTTGTAACAAGCCTACTTTACATCTGAATATCTTGCACCCTCTTAGGTTTCATGGGTCACTACTTTGGGAATGTTTTACATGTATGATAGAGAGATTATTTTTTGAATCCTAAGTCATTTTGAATCCATTTGATAAGTTTTCAGTTTCCCCAAAGTCAGTTGCCCAGAATTGTTTGTAATCTTTGTTTTGCCTAGAAATCTGAATAGCCCAGTTTGACTGATTATAACTTTTGACCAGTTGATTCAATTGAAACAATTCCTTTTGTACTATGTCCTAGTGGTCAAATACTACATATGTTTCATTTTCCAGATCATGATGAGTCCATTAGAGTAGTTTGTCAATCTGATTCTATTGGCATTTTGTTAAGTTTACCAAAATTGTTGAATGCAGATTTCTGAATGCCATACTTTGAAGGCCTGAATCTTTGATCAGATGGATAGGTATGACATCATGGTGTGTTCCCAGGTATTGGAAGCATGAAAATGAACCTTTATGCTAATTTGTAGATCCCTATGAAATCAAATGACAAGTTTTCTAGAATCATTCTATTAGTGATTAATTCTGATTTCCAAAGTGACAAGTGCAAAATTATTAAGTTCCTTACTTTGAGGTCTTGTATTTTGTTCCTGGATGAATGAATTGCATAATTGAATAATCCCCCATGTTGAAAACATAATAATGTACCCATTTGAAGAGTTTCAGACTCCTGCCAATCCAATTATCCACTTTGCCAGAGCCTTTCCATTTCCAATTTATTAATGTTTCACCGAATGTGCAAAATCTAGAATTAAGTGACTTACTTTGTGGTTTCCCTATTTGCACCCGTTTCAAGGTCAAGTATAATTGAAAGTTGTTCTATATTTTAGACTTGGTAGTCTACTTCCTTGAATATTTTTGGATCTTGACCAATCCATTTGTCCACTTTCCCAACTTGATTCCAAATCTCGATTCTGCATATTCACTGAGTTTAAAACCAGAAAAGTGTTAAGATGCTAACTTTGCAAATTTGTACCAGTTGATCAGTTCACTTTCAGTGCAAGTTAGTTGAGGATTCATGTTCCATGTGTGAAAGTGAATCAACTTCCAGAGGTTCAGGCTTTGAAGGTTCATCTTGATGAGTTTATGAAATCAAAATCAAAGGTGTTTTGTGCATATTGACAGTGCAGAACAGAATCAAGTTTACAGAATGGTCATTTTGCAAGAATGATAACTTTCTATCTAAGACTTGTTTTTAGGAACTGATTGTGGCATCATTCTTATTGCAATTAAATGCACTATCTGATATGATGGTGAAGCCTCAGAGCATGATTTAGTGATTTTGCAATGGCCGATCCAAATGACATTTATGGTGTTTCAGTGTTTGTACCTGCACTGTTTTTTAAATTTGCTAAGTTTGATCAGTTGCATATTGCACCTGGAGTAAGATTTGGAGAATCCCTTTTGCATGCATATTTATTATAGATGAATGAATCTTCTTTCCAAGTGTCAGGGTCAGATTGCTTGTTTCAGTCAGTTTTTAAGGCTTGTTCCGGAGTCCAGTTGCCATTAAAAAGTTTAGTTTGCGGAAATGTCAAAAGTGATTGTAAAGTCACTAGTTTGATGTTTTGTGATAATTTGCATAATGGTTTGTACCTAAATAATTTGAAAGTATATTTGATGCATTTGAACTTAAGTTGAAACACCGGGAGAGCTGCATATTTGAACAGAGGAGTTGAAGTTTGAATGCAAATTGACAAAGATAAAACTAATTTAAAATAACTCACACAACATAAAGGAAAGGGGTTTAGAACAATACAATTGACAAGTATAATTAAAACTAAAGATGTTTCCTATGCTATGGTCAAACAATGCCAGTAAAGAAGGAGCTGACAGAGAGAGTAAAAAACTCAGTACCTAAGGCAAAAATAGAAGTACCCACGCCCAGCAATGAAGAAAATTAGCTCCATATTTTTGGAGTTCTTGCTGTTTGAATGGAAACTCCAGCATAAGAATTAATTAGATATATGTTTTAAATTTGAAATCTGCACTAAAACAAGACCAGATACATTCATTTTAAAGCATTCCTTTGTAAATGAATCTACTTGGTGGCTGCGCAATATATCACAGTGCATTACAAAAGGGATTCAACACCCAATTGGAGACTCCCACGCAGCATTTGAAGTGGAGTTTTAAATGTTTTTTTTAATGGAAAACATCAATGCAACTGGCAATTCTGTCAAACACACTGTACAACATTTGGAGGGTGTTTTAAACATTTAAAAATAGCTAAATGCATTTGCAGATGCAAAGCCCATGAGGTCCAACGTAGGTTTTGGTGGAGGAGCCCACAAAGATGAACAAAATGACATTGCATATGCATGCGCAAGTAGTTTGAGAAGGAGGTTGCACATTACCATAATCAAATGCAGACACCAGAGTATTGCCTGCGCAATATAGGATTAACAATGTTTCAAAATAATAATAAAAAAGGGGGAGAAAGCCCATTCCATAGGTTCCATGGGCATTTTGTGGAGAATTTTTATACACAGCAAACCATATTACATACTGGTCTGAGCTGATTTTGGAGGTGTCTGAAGTTTTTTAAAATATTTGAACAACAAGCATATGGCTTGCGTGAGCTATGCAATGAACCCTGCGCAATTTTTTGGGGATCCTTGTGTGTTTTAACCTTTTTTAACACGTTTACATGGTGGTTGCGCAGCATATTGGAGAAGTTGCGTAATATATTAAATGAGACTGCAAAGTGCACTTGGCATCCTATGTAATCAAAGAGCTGGAAAGTCTGCACAGATATGGAGGGGGGAAATGAAGTGTTTTAACATATTTAAAACAACAAATCATCATTATGTGGAGTTATAATGTGGAAGCCAGCTACAGGGTGATGCATCAAATGGAGAGCTTGCAATCTTAAAATGGTTCAAAATGCAAATACAGTCATCCAAAGCTTGCGCAAGGCATGGAAAAGCCATAGAGTCCTGCGCAACATCTTAAATACAAAGAACAAAGAGGCAAGTTAAGCAGAAGTTGCGCAGGTATATAGAAAAGAGGGTAAAAGCTTGGAAATGCTTAAAAGCATTATCCCACATGCAGCGGGTTAAGGTGTTATTTAGTGTTTATATGGTAAAGACCACACTTACATAGTAAATAAGAATCCAAGAGGCTCTTGGCGGGCCCCTTAGCTGGAACTATGCGCATGCAGGTGGGCCCCATTATTTTAGCACAGAATGTATAAAGTGCTTTAAAATGTAGAGGGATTTAGTGCCACATTGCTTGCACAGTAGAAATTTGTGATGTTTATAACCAAAAGCACTATCATATTGAAATGTGAAGGTGAGATGGAGGCTATCCACACGTGCATGGTGACTAGTGCCTCAATTTTTGTGCCCTTAACTGAAGATAAATAAATTTTGCAAATAGGTGGTGACCAGATGGCAGTGATGACATGGAAAAGGGGACACGTGGTAGCTAGTCATGAAGTCAGGAGATGAAGTGTAGTTAACCACCAGGATCAGGAGAATTGGAGACTAACGACCGAGTTGACCGCTAGTGGCTAGTCGCTAGGTCATCAGATGCTAACAGTTAGTGCGAAAGGATCAGGAGACTATGTAGTCGCGAAGTTGCGAGATGCCAAAGGTAAACTGTCAGGTATTCAGCAACCTTGAGATAACTGCTAGGGTGGTATGGTCGCTAGATCTCCAAATATTTAATGTCAAGTCAGATTCATTCCGAGACTTGGAGACTAAAGCTTGTCTCCAAGTCTCTAAATCAAACCATAGTTAAGAAATGTATCTAGAGACTTGGAGATGTTGTGGAGTGTTAACCCGGGGTCAGAGTAAGGTTAAAAGGTTGAGTTAAAGACTGCTTGTATCTAGATCTCCAAATTAAACCATGGTTAGTGAAGATATCAGGAGACTTGGAGACAAAGAGTAAAAGTGAACCCGAAGTTAAAAGGTGAGTTAAAGACCAGTTAGGAGCAGCCATCCAATGCATGCCACATGTTGAATTCTGGTGAATTCTAGATAAAATGTAGAAAATTGAGAATTTCAAGGCATAGGAATGTGTACAGGATAAATTTTAAAAGAATTTAAAATTGTATAGTCTTTTGCATTGCAAAAATTGAAATGTTTATTCCCAGAGATTTTTGAAGACAATGGAAAATCAGATTTTTGCAAGATGTGATCAGATTTGGAGGGGATTTTTAGAAAATAAAATTAGATACTTGCGGAGAATAAAGATAAGAATGATTTGCACAGAGGGATGAGACAAAATACAAATGTATTTTATTGCAAAAATCAGATTAATTGAAGCATTCCGGGAGGATTTGTAGTGAGATTTTGAAATCAGATTTTCTCAAAAAATATTCAGATTTGGAAATATTTTCAGTAGCAGAGTAAAGGGGATTTGTAAAGGATAAGTTCAGATTTTGAACAGACAAATGAATTCAGATATAGAAAAAATAAATCAGATTTTGAAGACTTTGAAGACAAAGAAAATCAGATTATGTGATCACCGACAAAGCAAAGACATATTTTAAAAAGGGTAAAGTGAGTTCAGATATTTTTGCAAGGAATAAAGAATGAGAGCAGATCAGATTTTCAAAGGAGGATAGATGTGAATTGCTCAGAGATTTTAGGGTTTCTGATGTTCCTATTTCTTTCCCTATTCTCTCTGTTTTAGAGGTTATGTTCATGTTATTTCTCTGTTCAGAGTAGGTCCCTATTGGTTTTGTTGAATTTCTATTGCAAGGTAGACTTCTATGTCTTTGTATATTCTTGAAAGCTTAAGGTCTGGATATGTTGAAACAAAATTTATTAATGAAATACAGTGTAGTTTTTCCTCTTCCATATTGTTGTTGTCTCTATATATTTTTGCGTATAGCTCTAGTATGTTTAGTTTGTAAGGCATCTTAAACATACTGGTTACAAGGTAGCTTGTCTAATTGCTTATGAGTTTCTTTCAAGGAGAGAACTAAGTTTCATAAGTGATTTCAGAGGGTTAATCAGAAATGTGAGGATTTGATACATTAGTATGGAAATGAGAGGATAGTTTGTAAGGCATTCTATCTTAGCTGAATATAGTTTGTAAGGCACTCTATAATATCTTCATTAGTTTGTTTCTATGGATTCATATTTTCATTTACTCTTTGTCCAAGGAGTAGGCACTGGTCTAGGGTTTGATTTGTAGTCTTTTCTTCATCCAATAATCAAAATCAAATCAATTATATTTAGTTACTTAGAAAAAATGAGCTGAACTCATAAGGATTTGTATCGATAGGATGCAATCCATTTTGTTTATTCCTTAAAGAGTGAATCACTAGATTAGCCCACCTTAAAAGGAAGAAGGATGAGAATCCTTATCTCACTAGTTTTTTGCTATATTTACAATCATGGTTTTTCTAGTTAAGCTTTTCATTCAGTTGATTTTGGTCATATGCAAGGTGTTTTACAATTTGATTCAATAAAGATAAATAGAAAATTAGTGTCCACTTTCATATATAATGTGTAATCAGTAATTATTCAGAGGTAAAACCTACCTGAGTATGTGGAGTTCAAAAATGAAGGAGGATCTTATCCAATCCTCAGTAATTAGGCATTTCTTTTGTCTGAATCAGTATTAGGAGGCATACTGTTCAAGTAATTATTCAAGCACTGTGGTTCATACAAGAAAAATCCCTAACAGGTCCTTTAGACTCTTGGGAATATCTAGCATATTTTTTTATCATTTCCCCTAAGGCTAGACTAGGAGGGTATCTCATTATTGTAGGAAGGCCATGGATGGCTACAACAGATGCCTACATATGATATCAATCAGGGGACATGGTTGTTTCTAATGGAAAGAGTAATATAAGGTGTATCCTTTATCTTCCTGCTCAACCATTGCATGACATGTAATACCCCATTTGGCCAAACATAGGGGTAGTGATAGAGGAAGTTAATTTAGTTGCACAACTAATGATGATAGGTAGAAATCCTTTTATACAAATTTAGGAAGATGATGAGTATCATCCCATATATGAAGTTTATGAAGAAATCCTTACTCCCGAATCAAGTTCTACATGTCCACTGCAGACACTTTTTCCAACTTCTCATGCACCTAATTTTTGTGCAGAAACATATATACTTCATACACTGTTACCTCTTGAATTCAAATGCCAAGTATAAGTGAAACATATATGATTGATTTGACCACACAAGTGGAAGTTACAGAAGGAAAATGTTTGAATATCAATAACAAGCTTACCCAAGGCCAACAAGTGTCTTTGTCAAAACTATTAAAGAATCACAAACATGCATTTTCATGGGATTGTCATGACATGAAATGATTAGATCCCAAAATCTATACTCATATGATCTACATTAGAGATGAATATACCCAAGTAAGTCAACCACAAAGGAAAATTAACCCTACATTAAGGGAGAATGTGAAAAGGGAATTATAGAAGTTATTAGATGTAGGATTCATCTACCCTATCTTAGACAGCCAATGTGTGTCACCTCTATTCATAGTGTCTAAAAAGGGAAGAAAATGGAGAGTTTGTATTGAATATAGAGAGCTCAACTCTAAAAAAAAACAAAAAAAAAGGAATTTTCCACTTCCTTTTATCAATTGGCTATTAGATTCACTTGCAGGGAAGCAATACTTTTCCTTCCTAAATGGATTAAGTGGTTATAACAGATTCAAATTGCACCTGAGGATCAGGAAAAAACAAATTTTACCTATCCTTGGGGAACTTACACCTATTATGTACTTCTCTTGGCCTGTGTAATGCACCTACAACTTTTCACAGAGTATTCATTAGTATATTTTCATATATCTTACATGACTGTATGGAGATTTACATGGATGATTTCACCGCTTATGGGGCTAATTTTTCAAAAGCATTAGCCAACCTAGAAAAGTTTATACAAAGATGTAAGGAACATAATTTGTCCTTGAATAGTGAAAAATGTTTTATGATGATGCAAGAAGGGGTAGTCCTTGGCCACTATATTTCTCCAAAGCGAATCCAAGTGGACCCAACCAAAATTGAGGTAATTACAACTATTTGAATACCTGTCAAACAAAAAGATGTTAGAAGTTTTATGGTACATGAAGGATACTATATTAAGTTCATAAAAGATTTCATAAAAATGGCAATTCCACTCTATAACCTACTAACCAAAGATGTTGAGTCCAATGGAAAAATATTGTGATAAAGCATTTTCTGATTTAAAAACAACATTAACCCAAGCTCCTAGTCTAAAGGGTCCTAATTGGGAATTATGTTTTCACATTCACACATATGCCTTTAATTATTATATAGGACCTATCTTGGGACAAAAGGAAGGGACTATAGAAAATTCCATCTATTTTGTTAGAAAAAACCTTCAAGGGGTTGAGTTCAACTACACTGTTATAGAAAAAGAGATGTTAGTAGTTATTTATGCTTTCAACAAGTTCAAACATTATATCATAGGATATCAGATCATTTCCCAGAAATACCATGAATCAATCGAATACCTCATGAGAAAACTGTTGATAACAGGAAGATTAGCAAGATGGTTACTTTTAATGAAGGAATTTGATATTACCATAGTGGACAAACTAGGAAAGGGAAATGTTATGCCAAATCTTCTCTCTAGATTGACTACATTAGAGGACACTCATATTATTGATGACTCGTTTATAGAAGAAATTTTTTTCTCAATTAGTGTCCACACACCTTGGTATACAAATATAGAAAATTTCTTGGTTACGGGGAAATTTCCTCCTCATTTGTCCCCAAAAGAGAAAAGAGTTCTTGCTGAAAAAACATTTTAGTTCTCATGGATAACAGATTGTTTATTTTATAATCATCCAGATCATGTCATAAGAAGATGTATTAGAGAGGATGAAACTTATGACATGCTCCATGCCTATCATAGTGAACCCTAGGGGGAACACTTTGCAGCCAAGAGAACATCCATGAAGATTCTAAATACAGGGTATTATTGGCCTACCCTTCACAAGGATGCAAGTAGGTACACTAGGAAGTGTGATACATGTCAAAGAATGGGTGGACCAAAAAATTTAGATGAAATGAATCTATACCCTCAAGTATTTTTCACACCATTTGATAAATGGGGGCTTGATTTTGTGGATCCAATTGATTGACTATCAAGTGGACAATCTTATATCTTGGTATGTACTGATTATGTGACCAAATGGGTTGAATTCAAAACCATGAAACATTCTAGTGACAACAAAGTTGCATAATTCATTTATGAGGAAATATTTACATGTTATGGGGTTCCTAGGGAGACATTTATAGATCAAGGGTCTCAATTCACCTCCACTCTAATCACAACTTTGGTAAATGTGTACAATGTCAAGCATAGAAAATCAACACCTTATCACCCCCAAGCCAATGGCCAAGAAGAAATCGCAAATAGAGAGATATAATCTATTTTGACTAAGAAAATAGCTTTTCACAAAAGAGATTGGGTAAATAGGTTTCTAGAAGTTGTTTGGGCAAATAGAACAATTTGGAAGAATACTACTGGTTTTACACCATTTAAACTGTTATATGGTAAAATAGCAATGATGCCTATAGAGTTTGAGCATAAAACTCTATAAACAAAAATAGACCCAGGGATAGATATATCTAAGGCATAAAATAATACATTAATGCAACTGAATGCCTTGGATGAGATGAGGAATTCAGTCTTGGAGCATACGGAAATAGTGCAGAACCAAAGAATAAGATGACATGATAAATACATCAAGGAAAATAAGTTACATCCCACTTACTGGGCACTCATTTATGATTCCATATACAAAGATGACATAGGCAAGATTCAAAATAGGTGGTGGGTACCATATGAAGTTGTAGAGGTATTCTCCAATGGTGTTGTTCAGCTTGCGACCATTGATCTTGTTAAATTTAAGCTCCTAGTCAACAATCATCGACTCAAGCTATATCACAAGTTGGCCAGGAAACAAGAATTCTTGCATAAATTTATTGAGTACCAGCACTCCAGAGTTCCTACAGCCGATGAAGGTGGGTGCCCTTCTAACTAGCCAGGTAAGCATGCAACCATAGTAAATTTTCCACTTTGTGTGGGAATACATTTCTCCATCGATAAATTCACCAACCATACATTTCATTTCTCTCTCTTCCACATCATTTAATCAACCAAATCACTTCACCTCTACACTGTACTTTTCTCATGACCTAGTAATTCCTTCCATATTTCTTGGAAAGGACACTTCATAACAATCCACCTTTTTAACTACATGCATAATCATTTATATCTATTAAATACTTTAGATACATTCTTATTATTATTGTACTTTAATATCAATATTTCACATAGAAAATATTTTTCAAATGCCCTCTTACATCATGCTTTCACCCAAACCTATGTGGACACAATCCATTATTTTATTTGGGGGGGAGTATGTGTCCATGTGTTAAATTTTTTATACATTTTGTTTGTCATATTTAATGCGCCATCCACATCAATTTTTAAAATTATGAAATGACATTCTACATGAGTGATGTGATAATAAGTGTTGGAAAAATGGCTAGTGCTCCCCTCAAGATTCATGACAAGGGACTAACCGCCTCCTATCTTTTTGATAAGTCTAGTGTTTGTATTGGGCATTGACAGGTGGATCTTTTTGTGCAATGGAAACCACACTTGTAACAAGTGGTATCAGAGCTTGGTCACGGGTTCGAATCCCTTCAAATAATATTGAGGGGGAGATTGTTGGAAAAATGGTCAGTGCTCCCCTCGAGATTCATGAAAAGGGACTAATCACCTCGTATGGATTATATAAGTGTAGTGGTTGTACCAGGCATTAACAGGTTGATATTTTGGTGCAACAACAACCACACTTGTAATAGTAAGTTCATTTTAACTTACTCATATTGAACCCCTTATCTATATTTAAGTTGTTATCTATACTAAACCACCACCATTTTCTTTGATAGTTCCCCTTCTTCAATTCCTTCTGTATTTCCTTAGTCTAAATCATGATGCCACTAAAAATTGGGAAAATAAGAAGCTATACGGTAGTGGCGTTAGTATTGGTGAGGAAGGAAAATTGTGGAAACTAGGAAGGAAATTGAGTTTTCAACTGGGGAAATTGCAGACAAGACTCTTTGCAAAAGAATTTTTAAGGTGTGGGTAGAGACAATGGGGGGTCATCCAGTTAGAACTGAGCCATCAGTTCATAAATTACTCCAACATGATGCTCCTTATGGACTAGAATTCATAAACAGTGGTTGGTTAGACTAATTTAAACTTAATAGTTTCAACAATGATGTTGCTTTGGAGTTTGCACAAACCTTTTCCAATGGTGAAGATGTAGTTAAGGGATTAAAATTAATATCCACTTAATAAATGATTGTAGAGGCTATGGGTCTCCCTACTGAAGGAGAACCTTACCCTGAATCTCATGATGCCAAGTCAACCATACTAGAGTTTCCTGAGCCTAGGGATCCTCCACTTGTTGTGGACAACAAGGAATATAGAGACTTTCTTTGATAGAGACATGGAAATAAGTGACTATGTATATCATTAGATACATTACTTGTGAGGGGATAAAATCATGTCTACATATTGTGCATTTCAAGCTTCTGAACCACATGCGACATGGTAGGAGGATGAACGTACCAAATGTCCTATACAATATTTTATCAATCATGGTTGTTGAGACACAAAAAGGTAGGGAAATTTTGGTTTCCCATCATTATTTGATTAAATCTATCATAGAGAGATATTTTCAAGATGTTTTAAGCATGTCATGGGGTTAGTTTTTCAAAATGAAGAAATTCAAATTGGTAAATTTGGGTCCTAGAGGTCAACCCCTGACTCGTAGGGTTAGTGGGGAACGAGGGGTTATTAAATTACTCCTGGAGCTTGAACTTCTAGGGTAGCTCCTAGTACAAACACTCCTATAGTGTAATCCACTTCCTTTGATTTTGATCATGTGGATGTAAGTAGTTCTTCCTCAGACCCTAATGTAGATACTTCTTCCAAAGCACCAATTCCCACTAGGGCAGCTATTAGAAGAGAAAAAGGGAAAATGAGAAAAGCAGAAGTTGATAGAGGGAAAACCAAGAAGCAAAATAAAATTCCTACAAAAGTAAACCTTAGACCTAGGAATTGGAGAAATGAAGAAATAGATCCTCCTACAACTTCTGAGAAAAATAAAAGCCCTTCCAAGAAACCAAAATTGACAAAATCTCCTACTAGTGTTACCCCAAGAGGGAGCCATCGGCTCAGGGAAAAACCAAGGAAAAGGGAAGAACCTCCTAAAAGGTAGTTGAACTTAGAAATTTAATCCTTAGAATCAGTTCACACCTCCCCTAATGAAGAAGAAATATTAATTCACAACTGTCCTCCTAGGGAGAGCCTAAAATTTTCCTCTTCCTTCGAGCAACAGGATAGGGTAGTAATGCCTGCATATGAGGTTGAGGAAGAAGGAGATGATAAAATGTCTCAGGAAAGGTAGATTTCTTAGGATGAACAAAATTTTCTAGTAGAAGAATAATAGGAGAATTAGAACAAAGGTTTGGCAAAGCTTGTTGTTGTAGAGTAGGTTTTACATAAGGAACTAGAGACAATAAAAATGCTTGTAGGTAAACATAGACCACCTGCTTTCTCGTGGGCTTCAGTAACCCTAGATTTATGGAGATATATGCAAGAGAAATAAGAGGAGTGGAATAAAGATAAACTTGGGATAGAGGAAGTAATAAAGAAGAAAAATATAGTGAATGAGGAAAAGAATGCAAAAATTTTTGCATTGAAAGATAAGGTGGATAATGTGGTTACTTTAGTACCACAAATTTTGGAGTGTAGAACCCCTCCAAGGATATATGAACTACATATAAAGGAGTACATTCTTTCTTTTAAGTTGTTCAGGGTAATTTCTAGGTTAAGTCCTTCCATAGAAACCCCACAAGAATTCTTCTAGGTTTATTAGTCTCATCCTCCCAAAGTAAAGAGTTTATTGTGTGAATTTTATTTACATAATTATGATGTTCCTAATGACCATGAGTGGAATATATTATTGTATGTTGGGGAAATCCAACTTAGGCTATTAATGTCATGGATTCATAATGAAATTATCTGGAGACACCAGTTCATAGCCAATAGGGACAAATAAATTCACACAACCCTATATTTAAGGGAAGAGTCAAGTACCCCTGCAACCATTTATTACATCTGGAACAGACTTCTTTACAATCCTAAATATAAGAGGAAAATAATTGATTTCATAGAAAAGGCATATTTAGAGTATGATCAGGTAGTTACAGATCACAGAAGGGCAGTGATGGGATATCTAGCATAGAGATGGAATGAATTTTTAAATCTTTTGAAACAAGTTGAACCCCACTCCTTACAAAACTATTATGCATCTTGTATGAGCCATTAGTTATTTGTATCTCATCAGAGAAACCCAATAATAATGGCTCCTACTAATCTTCCTACCACCTATTCTACTATGGCCAGTACTGAACTATAAGAATTTCTAGTACAGTGAAGCGAAAAAGAGACGAAGATGGAGCATACTAACTAACAAGAAAAGGTTCTATTGGGATCCAAATTTGAAAACAATATACATTGATAAGGGACAGGTAGATGTTGGAGACTTCAGATAATTTTCCAGGCAGAGGAATAGAGGTTAACCTATTGGAGGAATAGTAGCTCACTAAGCTAGGGGGAGATGATGAGCCTAAATAATGGATCACTTTTGTTATAAATTCATGTTCTTTTTGTGACACTACTATAAGGGTTTCCACCTGATTTTTGATACTTTTATATTGACCTATGAACTATGGGAATGAACTTATCCTTGTTCCTTTTTTGCTAAATAATAACCTTTTATGTGATCTATTTATGTTAATTTTACATGTGGTTGAATGAATGATTAATCTAAAGTATTTATGGGTATACAATTTTTTTTTGCACGCCAATATCATAATATAGGATCAGGACAAAACACTGAAATAGATGGAGCTTTTCGGATCAAGAAAATGCATGCTTGTTGTTTGGATTTATGAAGGGGTCAAGATGAGTTGGATATAGAAGAAGTCAATAGTTGAAAACTTCCAACTTGCAAGGAAGTGGTAGCTTACTTTTAAATGTCCATGTCTAGTTGTTGAGAGATTTTGGATGAGCTTTTATGTTAAGTCCTCATTGAGATGGGACTGGTTTGAATGGTTCCTATGGATGCATGACTTCCTCCATCTTTGCATCCTTCCAACAAATGGTGTCCTATTTTGTTGGATTTGATCACCCAGTTTGTTAGATTTAGTTAGAAAGTTTATATTCTATAAATAAAATTAGATGTTCCTCTATTGGAGGTTAGAATTTCTGGTATTGTATCCTTATTTTCAATTTTTAGAAATATAATCATGTCGCTATTATGTTGTAACAATATTTTTCAATGGAGAAACATGGGAGAGAATGGAGGAGAGCGGGGAGGAGGCAAGAGGCCAAATTCAAATTTGAATTTGAGTGGGACTAGTGTGAAGGGCGTAGGAGCTGCTTAGCATAGCAAGCTAGAGGATGCTAAGGAAAAAGGGAAAAAAGGGAAGGATCTTGATGCTAGACTTGCGCCTGGGAACCCGGGGTGACCAGGTTTGGTGAGTCAGGGGAAAAATAGGAAAGAAACAAAAAGTGGTCATCCCTCTTTGGAGTCAAACTGACAGGTAAGTCATCTTTACCACCTGTTAAGAACATCTCGAGACCTTCTCAACGGAGTTTTGTCATTGACATTCCTGACCAAATCATTGATCATACTATTGCAAGAATGAAAAACTCTTTGGTTGGGAGATTCTTGGGGGTTAGACCCAACATTGAAGTGGTTAGGGCCTATGCTTTTCGGAAATGGGACCTGAAAGGGCAATTGGATGTGGTTGTTATGGAAAAAGGATGTATGTCTTTGTTCTTCTCCTATGAAGAGGACAAAATAAAGATATTATGCAATGGACCATGGATGATAGGAAAAAATACCTTGGTCCTCCAAAAATGGTGTCCTAATCTAGTCTTTGAGGAGGAAGTGGTAAACAAGGTGCTAGTTTGGATAAAGCTCCATGGCCTTCCTCTGGAGTACTGAATGGAGGATATATTTGTTTGGATAGCAAACTCCTTTAGGGAGTTTTTATTAATAGATAATGTTACTACCTCAAGGAGAAGGTTAATGTATGCTAGGATATGTGTGGGGATAACACAAGACATTGATATGCTAGAGAAAATTTATATTCACTCAAAATTGGGATCGTGGGAACAAAAGATTGAATATGAAACCATTCCTTTTGTGTTCTTTCATTGTAAGAAAGTTGGGCATTGGGCTAAGAAATGTCTGGCAAAGGTCATCCAGAGAAAGAATAAGAAATGGATTCCTATGGGAAAGGTGAAGACAGATGGGGGAGAGACATAAAGGGCAGCCCAACTTAATAAGAAAGAGGAAAATTCTCTAACACCATAGATTGGTGATGAGAGTATGATCAATGACCAAACTAACAATGGGAGCTCTAAGAGTAATGAATGCAATGAATGTCCTCAGGAAAAAGTGGAGGAACAAGGAGAAGAGGGGGAAACTCAGGGAGAAGGACAACAAGAAGCAATATAAATAGTGGCAATAGAGGGTGAAGGGATTGAACTACATAGCATCTTTGATAATGTCAACCAATCTGACTGGAGTTCAGAGACTATAATCCACAAAGTGGAGGAGGAATCAACATGGAAGGATGCTCAACAGTGTACTATATTAGGTCAAGGGTCTTTAGATACCTCACAGAATACACCCCAGGGGATAAGAAGAATAGTATCCAATGCCAAAACACCTAAATGGGGGGATGTTGCGGCTATCAGCAAGCTCTTTTGGGGTACCAGAGTGATTTGGAAGATGGGACAGAGAATCATGAGGAGAAGAAAAAATCAAAGATTGATAAGGGAAATCCAGGGCAACAAGGGAGAATAACAATAATAACATGGAGTATCAAAACTGAGGATGTGGGAGGAATGGTATCCTCTTCGGACTAACCTTCAGGCCAGAAACTAAGAGTTAAGGAGACTAAGAAGAATATAGCAGATGGAAGCCAACTTACCATCTTGGAGGTGGGATCCTTCGTTAAGGTATGAAGATTATCTCTTGTAATATAAAAGGATTGAATAATCCCCATAAACAAGATCTTGTTAGAAATATGATTAGGGATAATAGACCAGATATTTTTTTAATTCAAGAAACCAAAATGCTTAAGGAGAAAGTGTAAAAGCTTAGATTTTTTAAGAATGACAATATTTGTGGGGGAGATTCTGAGGGTGCTTCCAGGGGTATTGCTACAGTTTGGAACTGTGATATTATAAAAGGTGATGTTATTTATCAGGGAAATAATGTGTCTTGTATCAGGTTCAGGCATCTTAAGGATAAAACTTCTTGGGTGCTTACTAATATTTATGTTCCTAACACTAAAAAGGGAAGAGAGGTTTTTTGGAACAAGTTTTCCTCTCTGAGAAATAGTTTTAGTCATGAGGAATGGATTTTTATGGGAGATTTTAATACTCCCTTAAAAGAAAATGAAAAAAAGGAGGAAGCCAAACTAATCTAGAAAGTAGAATGGATCTTATGAATTTCATAGATAGCCAAACTCTCAATGATATTGAGCTGTAGGGCATTAATTATATATGGACTAACAAAAGATGTGGCCAGGAACTTATCTAGGTTAGACTTGATAGAGATCTCATTAGAAATGATTGGTTCACCCATTACTACTGTTTGTTGTCTACTCATATGCGGGTGGGATTAGACCATAACCTTATTACTTTTCTGGCGGATCCCATTTCTAAGAAAAGGAACTTTCCTTATAGATTTTAGAAAATGTGGACTATGCATCCACAACTAGAACAAAAATTTGAGGATTGGTGGAAGATCAAAATCAAAGGAACTGAAATGTTTATTCTGGCTAAAAAACTTGAATATGTCAAGGAGAATATTAAATATTGGAATAAGGAGACCTTTGGCAACATTTTTTCTACTAAGGCTAATGTTTGTATGGAGCTGAAGGACATCCAGGACAGTATCCAGAAGGAATGGTATGATAAGTTATCAAGAGAATAGGAAAATGAGAAACTGGTTGATCTTCATGACATAATTTCCAAAGAAGAAACCTTCTAGAGACAAAGATCCAGAAATAAATTCCTGAGGGAGGGAGACAGAAATGCAAAATATTTTTTCATGACTACTCTCAAGCACAGAATGGCTAATAGAATATCTAATCTTAATATTAACGACACTCTTTCAGATGATGAAGAGGCTATCAGAATGCAGGCCAAGAGTTTTTTTCAAAATATTCTCCAAAAGGACAAAGATCTGAATAGAGAAGAACAAAGGGAGTTTCTGGAGTGCATTCCTTGAATCCTGAATGACAACCATAATGCGGGTCTCAATGCTATACCCTCTAATACTAAAATTAAAAAGTTTGTCTTCTCTTTTGAATCCCCTGGCCTGGATAGCTATCCTATGTTCTTCTTCCAAATTTACTGGAATATTATTGAAAAGGATGTTACTAATGTTGTTGAAGAGTGTTATGGATCTAGAAAACTGTTGAAGGAGTTGAATGGCACCTTTATAGCTCTAATACCCAAAAAAGGGGCTGATAAAATGGATCAGTTCATGCCTATTATCTTAAGTAATACTGCCTACCAGATCATTTCTAAGGTCCTCACCACAAGGATTTTATATATTCTCCCTTCCTTGATTTCTTGGCAGAAAAATGGTTTTGTGCCTGGCAGACAAATCATGGATTTCATTATTTCCATACATGAAAATGTGAATTCTCTAGTGATGTAGAAGAAGGAAGGCCTCATTCTCAAACTGGATTAATCTAAAGCCTATGACAGGGTTTATTGGGACTTTCTTATAAAAGTGTTGAGGAATTTTGGATTTAACAAGAAAAGCATTGATCTTATATTTCAGCTAATATCTTCTGCTACTTTCTCAGTTTTGGTTAATGGATCTCCTACATCTTTCTTCAAATTGACTAGGGGTCTAAGGTAGGAGGATCCTCTCTCTCCTGTCCTCTTCATCCTTATGGCTAAATGTCTGGGAAGGTACATGGAGAACCTGGTTAGGAAAGGGGAATTTAAAGGCTTAAATCCTTCTTCTGCCAATCAAGTCTTCTCCCATCAACAGTTTGTTGATGATTTGGTTATAATGGGTGAATCTTCTGTTAAAAATGCTATCAACATCAAAAATGCACTGACTAAATATGGGATAGCTTCAGGCCAGCTTATTAATTGGGGAAAGAGTTCAGTGTTTTTCTTTAATGTTCCTGAAAAAAGAAAGATAAGAATTATGAGGTTTTTGGGATGTGATATGGGGACTCTTCTAGGAACCTACATTGGTCTCCCTCTATGCCTGGAACCTTCTAAAACCTTTTGGAGCTCTTTAGTGGACAGATATCATAGTAAAATTTATGGTTGGAAAGGTATGTTACTGAGTCAAGCTAGAAAGATTTAGATTCTTAGATCCACCCTCCAAGGTCTCTCTCTTTATGCTCTGAGTATCTTTAAAATCCCCAAGAAGTTTGGAGAAGCAATTGAAAAGATCCAAAAAAAAATTTGTGGACTAAAATGGAGAAAAAGAAAAGGATAGCTCTCATAGCTTGGGATAAGGTCTGTCGACCTGTTAACAAAGGGGGTCTTGGGTTACGCAAAATCAGAAAACTTAATGACCACCTTCTTGCTAAACTTATATGGAGATACTATAATTCCAGGGGAGAATGGACTCTTATATGGGATAATAAATACAATAAAGAGTGCCCTAACCTTGCTAGATTTCTTGACAGGGATAGTGGAGCTGGAGGATCTTTTATATGGATAAATGCTATGAAAAATAAAGAAATTATAAGAAAAGGTATCAAATGGAAAGTGGGAAATGGCATAAATGTTCTTTTTTGGGAGGATGAGTATATATTCTAAACCCCCCTCAAGGAGTGCCCTGGATGGAAGGAATTTGAGGGCCAGTGCAAACTTAGATTTGGGAGGAAAGTGGAGGATTACTGGGATAGGGATCACTAGAAGGATCTAACGGTTATTGACAATACAATGGGACAGCTCAATAAAATTCTTAATTCTACTATTTTGATTGAGGAAGATAAGATAATATGGAAATATATTCTGAATGGGAACTTAAATATTTCATACATGTATTACTAGGAGTTTGAGGATCTTAACGAGCCTTGTTGATATAAAGCTTGGATTAAGGACCTCACCCCTAAGATCAATGTATTTTTTTGGATCTTTATCCAAAACAAGGTTTTGACAAATGATAATCTTAGAAAAAGAGGCGTGGTAATTGTTAATAGATGTTACCTTTGTAATCAGGATGAGGAAAGTGTGAATCACATGTTTATTCACTATCCATATGTTAGGATTATATGTGACTACTTCTTTCAAATTATTAACATTGAGTGGGTTTTCCCTAAGGATATGCAAAGTCTTTTTAAATCTCGGAGCCATCCCTCAAAGATTGAAATTGTGGTCAAGGTGTGAATTTTTGTACTCCCCTATGTTTGTTGGGGAGTTTTGAAAGAAAGGAATGAGAGAGTATTCAGAAAAAAAGTGGCTAGTGAAAAGGAGGTCTTCTATAGAATTAAGAGAGCTATCAAAGAAAACTTATTTCTAAAGGAAAGAGTCATGGAACCTCTAAATAAGGAGGATATTGCCTTCTTCAATAACTGGAAAATTAAAGGTAATTTCAGGAAGTAGAATAATAAATTCAAGAGAGGAATAAATATGGGATTGCCCTCCTAATGGATGGACGAAATTCAATTTTGATGGTGCTTCAAAGGGTAACCCAGGGGTGGCTAGGTGTGGGATTGTCATAAGAGTTGAACAAGAAGTTTGCAGAGGTATTAAAGCTATACCTATTGGCACCCAAACAAATCATGTTGCAGAGGTGAATGCTTCCTTATCCTAGCTAGGAAAAAAGGTTGTAATAAGGTATGGTTAGAGGGAGATTCCCTCAATATTATTAAATTCCTTAATAATGAAACTCCTGCCTCGTGGTATATTTATAATGTGATGAAGAAAGCAAAATTTATAATCCAATCTTTTGAAGAATGTGTTGTTTCGCATAACTTTTGAGAGACCAATGGTATTGCTAACTATGCTACCAACATGGTATGCAAACTGGAGGTGGTGACGCAATGGCATGATAGATAAAACATGCCTTATCAAGGAAAATCATTACTGGATAATGACCGACTGCGGAGTAGACAAAAAAAAGCTCATAAATGATAAGTCTAATAAAGTGTTTTAATGAGGAAGTGAATTTTCATAATTACTATCTAAGGCACAAGTAATTAGTGGTGATTACGAGTTGGATGTGGCATGGATTCTGGGTGTATTTGGCATTTTTGAGAGCGAGTAGTGGTATTATTAATGGCATTTTTAAGAACTATCACAGAGATAGTAATTCATACCAGAGAGCTAAGATGGGTGGTAGTAAGAAGCGTGTGGAGTCTATTAACTGTGATGAATGGAGAGAAATTAAAAAATTTTGGAATATTCTGAAGGATGGTGGTATGGCGATGTTTCTGGAGCGGCTTCATGGCAGAAACCCTACTATTTCTAGGCATTTTTCCAAGTTGGAAAGATGGTAAAGTGATGGTGGGAAACCAGTACATGGAAATTATGGAGGAGATAATAGTAGAGGCTACTGGAATGGGCATAGAGGGACTCAATTTCTATAGAGACATAGCTATTTCTGATAAAGCTTGGGAGAAATTCCCAGAGTCTGATGAAGAGAAGGCCAGGTTGGTTAAGGTGGATACTTCCTATCATAACCCTAAGCGGATATCTAGGTCATGGAGGTATGTTATCTATGCGGTCATTAGCTATATTACAATCAATGGTAGGTTTACCCGAGCCTATGGACATCATTTCATGCTTTTGAATCATTTTAAACATAATGTAAAAGTTAGCTTTCCCTTCTATTTACTTAGTTTGTTGGATTTTACTGTTAGTAGTCTGTAGAAAGAACCGAAGGGTGATCATGCCTCTCACCAGGGTCTTATGCTATTAATTTATGATATTCTAAAAACTAAGAAGGTGGAAAGACCTCTACTAAAAAAAATCAGAGGGATGAGGAAGATACGGAAGGTGATGAGGATGATAGCTTGTATGAGGAGGAGATAGAGGATGATAAAGAAGACCCTAAGGAGTATAAAACTCCTAAAAAGGGTTATTCATCTAAGAAAAACTAGAACAAGACCATTGTTGAGGGCTCTGATATAGAAAAGGAGGCTGATGATGATACTCTAGAGGGGAGTAAAATAATTAAGAAAAAAGATAAAAAAAATATTTCTGCCAAGACTAACCAGAAGAAGACTTTGGTAGAGGATACAGAAATAGAGAAGGAAATAGAGGATGAAGAGTATGAGGAAAAACAAAAAAAAAAAGAGACCAAGAAAAGAAAATGGGAAGAAGCAACGGATAGAACTAAGAGCAACCAAAAAGGTAAAACCCCTAGTAAGAGAAAAATTGTGTTGTCCTCGGATGAGGAGGCAATGGAGAAGGAGCATAATACTAAGGTTAACCTCGAGGAGGATGATAGGGAAGAGAATAGGGAGGATAAAAAATATGGAAAGGAAGAGGATCAAAACTCTACAAGGAAAACAAACACTAATGAGAAGAAGGATGATGATAAGACAAAGGAGGAACCTGTCAAAAGAATTGAAAAAGAGGCAACAGGGTATGAGGTAAAATATTCCCACGATAATGAGGAAATAGGTAAATCTTATGTGCCTGATGATATGAAGCAAAGCAAGGATTGTCTTGTGGATTTTACTTGCACGGTGGGCAAAATGTTAGATGACAATGCTAATATGAAAAACAAATAGAAATCATGAGAGTTGAGATCAATCTCATAAAAAGCATTAGCATTGGTGATAAACCTGTTGCAATCTACCTAGAGGAAATGAAAGAGGCGGTTGACAACTCTGAATCCTAGGTGGAAATTGTGAACAAAGTTTGCAAGATGGAAAAATAGTTGAAGGACATAAATGACAGGGCGGTGGAAGAAGACAGTGTAAGGAAAATCAACATTCTGAATAGCAAGGTGGAAAAACTCGAGGAAATGGTGTGCAAGATAGGAGAGCAATGTCTAGTGAGCCTTAAAGAATATATAGGGCATGTGAAGATCTTGATGGAAAAGCTGGAACAAGATAGAGGGGAAACAGACGGAAAAGAGGCAAAGAATACAATAGGACTTGGTACACACATGAGGGCTAGTACAAGGAAGCTGAGTCCAAAAGAGGATAAAGAAAAAGAAGACCTCAATAATTTTGTTAATCAGATGCAGATCATGGCCTTATTCAGGCACAAGACATTGTGGATGGCATGTAGCTATCCTTTTTAGGGCCTGTCTTTTTTTGTCGTCCCTATTTTTTTTCACTGATCTGTGGGAATTTTTTTAGTTAGGTTGTTAGTTGGCTAGACTTTTTGGCTTTCCTTTCTTTGTCCCATGGCACAGTTGTTGTTGAACTTTATTGAACATTTGTAAGACTTTGTTTAAAGGTTCCGAGTCCTTGTAAAACCTATTTTTACGTAATCAAAACAATATTTTTCAATGAATAAAATGGTTTTTTAATCTATTGCATCTAATTTTAGATTTGGAGAAACTCATCCGATGGGGCCCACTTGGTGAGAATTCTATCCTCTTGATTTTGTCGTTACTTCATGTTTAATAGTTAGTTCAATCTTAGCAATTGTTTGTTCCTGCAGCCATTGGAACTTAATCTAGTGCCTGTTCCTACAACCAAGGAAGATGGAGTAACTTCTTGTTTATTTTCTAAGATTTGCATTTATGTTATTTTTTCAGTTTAGTTAAGTTTATGTTCAGTATTTCAGCTATTTCCTTTCAAGAATTTCACTTTCAGCACTATTATTTTCTAGTTATAGGATGGAATAACTACAAATGACTCCTAGTGCACATACAGTGCACACCCATTTCAAGTTTACATTCCTATATTGATGAACAATTGAACCTTCATGGTGAATGAGATAACTAATCAATGTAGATATCTATGGGTGATCCCACAAAACTGTGTCCCACTTTTTGGCCAACTTTGACACTGAAATGAACATTCTGAAAAAAAACTTTGCTTTCGAACATCAATTGTCATTAAACCATTAAGAATTTGAAGATGACGTAAACTAGTGACTTTTATCATTTTGTTTCTAGTTTATAAATATATATATTTTTTAAAAAATGGAATTTATTTGTATCCATTTTTCCTTCTCCTTCAAAAATTATTTTTTGTGAAAAATCAGGATTTTTCAGGAGTGACACTCACTTTGATCAACATAAATTTTTTTATAAAACTGATAAGAACGTAATTATTTTGAATTTAGGTTTGTAACACAAATATCTAGGGAATACATTTGGTTTCATTCAATTTAGTTCAGTATTTAATAGTTTATTGAGTTATATATGAAGTGACATTAATTATAATTTGGACATAGGTTCACTTTGATCACTCTAACTCTATCTCTATATATCAAAATTAATTTATTATTTTTTTGATAGAAAGATAACATAAAAACCTATTTCCTACATATTTTTCATAATTTTTTTTCCCTAATTTACTAATTTTCCAGAAGCGTTGAACAGAGAAGTAGCTAAATGGTTAGACAACCTATGTTTAATAAAAATTAAAAAGAAAATTCTTAATAAACTCAATATATATATAACTCATAATAATTGGAAAGCTTTCTCAGAGTACTATCATCCTATATTTGGGTTTTTCAAATGAATTTATTTTATCCAACAAAAAGTTAATGTCAAAGTGATT
>MU224936.1:394923-427459 GCA_018584345.1 Thuja plicata | reverse complement strand
GGATTATACCAAAGGGATTTTGATCCAAGAGGCTTTTATCTAGCCATTTTGAATTTACTCCTTCAAATGGGACCTCTCAAGGCTTAAATCAACATATTTTCTTAAAAATGTGCAATTTCAGCAAAAAATCAGGATGTTCAAAAAAGTGGGACACACTATTGTGGGACCACCCCTATTCTTTGATTCATATCTTGGACTTAGTTATTGAAACATTATAAGAGGTCAACACCAATGAAATCTTTCTAAATTGCATACCTTTTCCCTTTGCGCTTCTACTAAATTTACTTGAATAACCTCCAAATTAGTCTTTGCCATCAATTTTCTAGGCATTTTCTCCTTACAATATTTGTGTTCTAAATGTTAATGTTGAATTTTTGGATTTTATTGATCCATCTACATCTACTACTTATCACTTTAGACTGAACAAGAATATCTTTAACTGCAATATTTGGGACATAAGAAATAATCTACACTCCTACTAAATAAGGCCTAATTTTTTTCACTACTTTAACAAGAGCATATGACTTTTTCTTTGCCAAATCATATTTCAATTTTGCTAATTGTAGAGACTTGCTAAAAAAAATATGGGTTGTTCAAAACCTTGATGATACTTTTAAAGCAACATTGTTGCAATTGTATGATATGAAGCAAAAGAAAACAACTAAAAAGGCTTACTAAAATCAGGTGACTTCAAAATAGGGGCCTCTTTGATTTCCCTCTTAATGGCCATAATTGCATCAATAGATAAATCAACCCAAAGAATTTTTTTCTTTCGTCTTCAACATCTTGGAAATAGGCTCAATTATCTCTACAATGTTTGAGATAAATCTTCTAAACAAATTAATTTGGCCAAAGAAAAGATTGTATTGCCTTAATTATTTTAGGGATATGGATTTTGTCAATAGATGCTACTCTTTTAGGATCTATCCTAATTCCATCCTTTAAAACAATATACCTGAGATGCTTACCTTTTTGTTACTCCAAATGTGCATTCTTGGGGATTCAAATAAATTCCAAACTATAATGCCTCGTCAAAAATATTTTTCATGTGAGAAAAATAATCTTATACTTTTTAGAATAAGCTATGAGATAATTATGATACACCATCATTATAGTATCAATAAATCCTGCAAATGCAATGTCGATAGCTCTTTGGAATATAGCATCTTCATTTGTCAAACCAAATGGCATTCTCACATACACATATGTACCCCAAGGATTAGTAAAGGTTATCTTAAATTTTTCATACTACTTGAATTTTACCTAGTTATACCTCAGGAATCCATCCATCATTGATAACAACTCACAAGCAGTCACCTTTTGTAGCATAGCTTCCATGTTTTTTAATGGGTAATTATCTTTTAGTGAGGAGAAATTTAAGTTCATGAAATCCACACATACCCTAATGCCTCCATTTTTCTTTCTTACTGACACCAAGTTGAAACCCAACTTGAATGCCTAATATTTTTTATAATACCTCCATCTCTAAGCTTTATTAATTATTTTTACATTTTAGATGCCAAAGTTGGGTTAGTAGGTCTTTGTTTTTCCCTAAACGAGTTTTCATTAGGAATCAATGGAATCTCATGATGAAATAGATATTCTCTATAAGATTTCAAGTCATCATAAGACCATGCAAAAATATGTTTATACTTTCTTAACAAGGCAACAAGTCTATACCTTATTTATTAACTAATTTCTTTACCAATAAAATCTTTCTAGGCAAAGGCTAAGTTCCTAAATTAACTTCCTCCAAATAATCATCTTTGGTTGGGGCACTATTAATTAACTTCTTGGAATTTCCATCAAAAACTCTTTCTAGTGCAACCAACCCTTTTGGAATCTTATTTGTTTTTAATTGAATCACCTCATTCCCAAAGACTCTTTGTTTATTATCCACAATTTCAACCAATGCATTATAGTCCATTTCTTGTGATTCATAACCATCTACACATTGTCAAAATTTGAGAAAATCATTATCATTCTGAAATACTAGCTAATTACATAGATTATCAGGCAATAAAGGTCTTGTTTTAATTTGTCCCTAAAATTCCTAGAAGTTCAATATTAGATTCTCTCATAGCAATATTTTCTAAAAAAAATCCATTGCATTCTTATACATTTAAACCCATTCTATTGAAAATGCATCAAAACATTCAATGTGTCCCAAATAGAAAACCTATATTGCCTTAATATTTTATTCTTTGTGGAATATTTAGACATTACCTATGAAACCATAATATTTGAATCTCCAAAAAAATTCAACAACCTTATTCCATGTTTCACAACAACATTTAGTACTAAAAGTAAGGCATCATATTATGCAATGTTGTTATTTCATTCAATTCAACAAAAATGAATATTTGAAAGCTTTTCCACTAAGGAAAATAAATAAGACTTCAACACCTAACCCATCCCTTGAACATGTACTCGTATCAAAATACATTTTTCATAAATCATGATAATCATTCTATAGTTCAATACTAATTGCATCAATATTCCTCAATAAAGGTTTTGGTTGCTCCACCTTGAAATTTCCAATGCATGTATCACAAAAGCATGCAAGTTCATCAAGAGGAATTTCTTGAAAAATAATATTTGATCTTGGCTCTTTGTAGATTTTAACATCTCTTTCAGTTATGGGGATTGTGGCATAGTAAAATTCAAGTTTCACATGTCCACCCATTGCAAAACTCCATTGTTTTGACAACATGTCATATTGAGGTGGAATATCAACTACACTAACATCCATTCTATATGCTCCATATGGACATGAATAAAAAAATTTGTCCTAGATCCTTTATAACACCTATGATAGACACTTATGTAGCATCTATAGTATATAATTTTCCATAAGCAGTGTCTACCCATGATCCTAATTGATGCATAATACCAAGAGGCATGATGTTTATTGCAGCTCTTGAATATATCATGCAATTTGTTACCAACTTATTGTTGACGAGAAAAGTATTATAGATGGGGTTTACTTGAGAAGGGAATGTAGTCAAAGTTGTTCTCAAATAAACTTTATGGGTTTTCATAATCTCATTTTGAATTTCATTTAATTAATTTCCTTTTTCTTTATACTTTTCCCCACTTTTTATCCTCACTATATGTTTTCAAAATACAAGAAATCATAGTCATGGAAAAATTTATATGTTATTCTATTTTCATTAGTTCTAAAGAGGAACTGAAACCTTAATCTAGTTCAATATTTGTGCCATATCAAATGTAGGAGTATTCAAAGCAGTAGACGAAATGGACTTTCTTACCTTTTGTCTAAATATCTTTTCCTTTTCTACAGAGGTTGGAGGCTTCAATGCACTTTGCATAGGGTTCATCTTATATTTTGTCTCTATCCTTTGAGTTTCCTTAACAAGTTTAAATTTAACCTTCTAATTCTTATAAGCCTTACCTTTTTCATTAACCTTTTTGGAAGCTTCTAAAGATTTGTTCACATTTGTGTTTCTTTAAAAAGCATACTACCTAGTTTTCTAGGTTCTAAACCCATTATTATATTTCTCAAATCGTAATTCCTTTTTTCTTGAAGAATGGAAGAAACAATGAGTGATCTAATTTACTCCTCTAATGGCTTTCCCAATCGGATAATCTTAGTTTTAGAAAATAGAGGGTCCTCTTCACAACTCATACCTGTAGGGTTTTCATTATCTGAAGAAAAAAATTTAATGATAACTACTATTTTTGTACCTTTGTAAATCTACATTAGCATTATCTCCTTCATCTTCATAAGAAGAAAAAATATAGTCTTTATTCAAGTGTTTAATCGACAACACGTTTATGGTATGTGCTTCTTCAAAATATTCATCAATGTAGCCCTCGTACGATGAATCATTTTCTTGGAGAGATTGAGCTACTACACATCCTAATGGGGAATGAGGTGATTAGAAATCTAGATACCAAGGAGTGTCATCAAAGAAATGTACACTTTAATTCTTCAAGGGATTAGTTGTATCCTTTTTTTTCAAATCTTTTGAGTGATTTGGTAAAGACTAGTCATCCTTCCAATTAGTATTGTATGGCATGTTGCGAATGTTGGAAATAATGGGAAGTGTGTAATGAGAGGGGAGGGGTGAATCAGTACCTCTAAAAATTTTATATCTTTTGACCTTTATCGATTGTGTAATCAATTGTATAACCAACCATCTGTTCTATATTATCTTTGTGTAAGATATATCAATTCTTAAACGTTAAAAAACATGTAAAAATTCATAGAAATATTCATAAAAGTAATTGACTCATAACACAAGATATGGTAACGCAGAAAACCCCTATTAGAAGGTAAAAATTGCGATGGGGATGGTACCCAAAAAAACTTAACTATCTGCAAATTGGAAGGGGTCGGTTAAGGCTTACAATTTGATCACTTTTGATGATCTACCATGTTAGGAATATTATGTGGAGACTTGTTAATGTCTACTCTGTTAAGAGCTTTAGCAACACTATTTAGTGTGCACTCTATTAAGAGATTTACAATAGGATTGTTAAATCCACCTTTCTTGAAAGGATTTCTTCTATTTACTACACTAATTAGAATGCAGACAAAAATATTCGTTGACCTAAGTGTATTCAATCTAAAAATTGTTGATTATAGATCCATTACAAATCACATGTATAAATGTATCACCTAATGTGATTGATTAATACCTTTGTTGCTCGGTAGCCTCTGTTCTTGGTTCTTGATAACCAATTTCATCTTTTGTTGTTCTGCTTCTTGAAACACTTAGTCTGATCCATAGATGTGCTTGTTGGCTGCATTCATCCTCTCATCCTTCATAAATGAATGATCTTACAACATCTATTGATAACATAGATTGACCTAATTTAGTTTCACGTATTTCAAAACTAACTCTATGATCAAAGTTTTACAACTTGACCTTGATCTCCTAGTCTGCATGTTTTTAATCAGTTAGACTGATTAAAACAATTACAATTATGTTTCTTGTTCCTACAGAAATGGATTTAAAATAAATAAAAACTCTATAAATAGAATATATTTATTTTATCTAACGTGGAAGTCAGATCCACTTTTCTCAGGATATAACTGACTTTCGGTGCCTGATGCTCAGTTTGCTCTGAAATTAGTTTGACTGTCTTTCATTGTTCCTTTGTTGAACTATCTATCAGGTTTGTCTCTTGTCTTTTCTCTTGGTTTGCACTGTATTCTTCTCATCGGGTTCCACTTTATCATCTTTGGGTTGCACTTTCAGTTTACACTGCAAAACTGTGTCATCGGGTTTCTCCTTGATTAGTGATTTTGGTTTTAACTGAAAACCTGACTTTCAGTGTAGTGTAACCGATGGTTTAAACAATTGTTTTCACTTTGCATACTAATGGAAAAACTTTATGTCATCAGCGAAGAATAGACCTTTTATGTTTGTGATAATTTGATTTATCATGGGAGAGGCCCTTTTCATTTTTTTGCAATTCTATATTTAATATCCTTTAAATTTTTCATCGCCTCATTTAGCTTATCTTCCTCTTTAGGTTGTCTTGCTTGGTGATGCTTAGGTTTTTGTAATATCTTCACCTCATATCTTTTACTTACTATATCGGAAGCCCTTTATTGTTTTCAATATTCAAAGCATATTTAAAGGTGTCTCTCAAGTCATAGGGATTCTTATTTCTCATTTTACACCCTATTTTAGGATCATAAGCATTTATATACAATATTAGACACATAGGGTTTGAAGGTTTCAAATGATTTGGTATCTTTTTATATATTTTCAAAAACCTTGCATTCAAATTGGCAACAGGTTCATTTCTCCCTTTTTCAATACTAGTAAATTCATGCAAAGAAAATTTAGAGTCAGAATGGTCACCATACTGCTCTTTAAACGTGTGCTTGAATTAATTACAAGATCCAATTGAAGTATCATGTGAAATTCTATACCAATCCCTAGCAACATCAACAAGAGATCACATAAAAAACTTCATTATTACATCCTCATGCTCAATCTCAAAGTTTTCAACAAAATTCATAAATGTTTTTAAGTGATCTTCTCTTGACACTGCATTATTTCCTAAGAAATTACAAACTTCAAGCTTGATTTCATTACTGATAGGGTTAGGAAATCATGGGATTCCATTAAAAATTGTTTGTCTATACATATCCACTTGCAAAGGAGCTCCTACAAATGGATTAATTCTTCATTGACCAAGCTAAGGCCCTTGATTATGCAAGTTTTGATGTTGACAATTTTGTTACTGTTGTTGCATTTCTTGCCACTAACACATTTTACCAAATAGAATAGTTGATAAGCTTGAGGCTGAAAATTGGGTATAAAATCTTGCTGAGAAAATGGGTTCACATTTGGCTTTCAATTTTGATATTGCAAATTTTGTTGGCCTAAAAATGAGTTATACCCAATTGCTAGTATCCTACACCATTTTTTTGGAAATAATGGGAAGTATGTACTGAGAGGGGAGGGGTGAATCAGTACCTCTAAAACTTTTATCTCTTTAATCATTAATTCTTTATGTAATCAATTGTATTACCAACCATCTGTTATATCCTATCTTTGTGTAAGTTATATCATCTCATAAAATAAATAAGCATGTAAACATTCATAGAAGCATTCATGAAATGTAATGACACATAACACAAGATATGGTAACATAGAAAACCCTTGTTAGAAGGTAAAAACTATGGTGGGGATGACACCCACAAAAACTTCACTATCTACAGAATGGAAGGGGTCAATTAAGGCTTACAATTTTGATCACTTCTGATGATCTACCCTATTAGGACTATTATGTGGAGACTGGTTAAGGTCTACTCTTTTAAGAGCTTTAGAAACATTTTTTAGTGTGCACTCGGTTAAGAGATTTACAAAGGATTGTTAAATCCACCTTTCTTGAAAGGATTTCTTCTATTTGCTACACTTGTTAGAATGTAGACAAAAATAATCATTGACTTGAGTGTATGCAATCTTCAATTTCTGATTACAGTTCCATTAAAATCACATGTACAAAGTATCACCTAATATGATTGATTAATACATATGTTGCTCGGTAGCCTTGATTCTTGGTTCTTGATAACCAAATTCATCTTTTTTTGTTCTTGCTTGAAACTTTCAGTCTAATCCATAGATGTGTTTCCTAGATACTATCATCCTCACATCTATATTAAAAAGAATGATTACATATATATTTATACAATAGATTGACCTAATTCAGTTTCACGTATTACAAAGATAACTCTATGATCAAAGGTTTACAACTTGACCTTGATCTCCCAGTCTGCATGTTTTTAATCAGATAGACTGATTAAAACAATTACAATTATCTTTCTTGTCCCTCAAGAAATGGTTTTAAATCAAATCAAAACTCTAAAATATAAAACATAACTGGTTTATCTAATGTGGAAGTCAAATCCACTTTTCTCAGGATATAACTGACTTTCGGTGTTTGATGCTCAGGTTGCTCTGATAAGTCTTTAGGTGTTCCTTCTATGAACTGTCCATTGGGTTCCCTTGATCTGTTAGGTTCCTCTCTTGTCTTCTCTTTTGGTTTACAATGTAATTTGTTCGTCAGGTTCCTCTATTGGTTTCCTCTTTAGTATTTTCGGTTTGCACTGTAAAAGTGTATCATCGGGTTTCTTTATGCTTAGCACTTTTGGTTTGTACTGAAACCTATCTTTTGGTGTAGTGTTACCGATGGTTCAAAGAGTTGTTTTCCCTTTGCATATACTAATGGCAAAATTAATGTCTTCAATCTCCCCCTTTGACATTAGTATGAAAAATTGATATGTGTAGAATACTAAACTGTGTAGTATGTACACCATGTGTTTACTTTGTCATTTATGACTCCCCCTATGTATATGCCGGTATAGTATAAGTATATACATTTATACTTGACTTTATACTATATTCCCTTTTCACCTTATGTTCATATCATTCTCCCTTTAATATTGTACATATCATTTTCCCCTTTTTTTTATAATAAGGGCAAAGGTGTATACTTACAAATTGTCAAAAATATGGGAATGAGAAGTCTTCATATCCTCCATCATTTTCTCCTATTTCTCCTTTAGGTGCTCAAGAGCCATGTGCTCTAGTGTAATTCTAGCATGCATATCATAGATGTTGTCTACTACAAACATCTCAAGGGTGGCAATTAGTTGTCTTTCCAAAGTCATGTGTTGTTGCATAAGTGTAAGGTTTGGAAATAGTTGAGCTTGTAGCTCGGTAACCTCATCTCTAAACTGTGATTCTGCTTCCCAAATTTCTTGTCTTAACCCTTTGATTTCTATTATCTTGTCATAATTTAGTTTGATTACATTGTCATCTGTGGTTAGACCTTGTGCACTTGCATTTAGATCAGAATCTATCTTTTCTATCTTATCACTAATCTCCTTAGTGTATTTCTCTAAGGTGCACAACTTTTGAATAAAGGCTAATGCTTCTGAAATGATAGGGTCTAATTCGTTTGCTAATTCAGAAAGCTTTACCTTATTTTCTGCCACTTCTTGGATGATCTTTTCAGTTAATTTGGACTGATATTTTTGCTATGCTCGTTCTTCAATGGCTTTTTCTACATCCACATTTTGAGTTGTGATGGATTTTTTGAGAATGACAAGTTGATCTAGAATAGGTGCAGTGTGATCAACATCAATGTCAAGAACTATTTGGCTTAAGATGTCTCTTGTGGTTTCCAACACTAGAGAATCTTTGTGTTCTTTTCTAAGATTTTTCTGCATTGCTTTCTTTTGACATATCTCTCCATATTCTATAAGAGATTCATAATCCAATGTGATTAAACACACTTTGGCATTTCAATGATTTTATCAAGTGTGACCTCCAACTTACTCTTCTTGGTTTTCTTCTTCTTCTTTTGTGATGCACCTGTATGCAAAACCATAGCAATTTTTTATTCTTGGTTTGATGTGCTGGATGAAGGCTTCAATGGTATTGTACCTTTTTATTTTTGCACAGGGTTTTCCTTTCAATTGTGTGGATGTCTCCTCATCAACCTTCAGTGTAACTGCAGCATCTCCTTCGGTGTTCTTAGAAGTGGTAACAATTGTCTTATCGCGTTCACCTTTCTCTTTTTTCACTTCATCTGTATCTTTCATTTGTGCATCCTTTTTTATGTGATCTCCATCTTTTTGTGTGTGATCTACATTTGTAAGATTTTGTTCTCCATTGATGAATAACTATTCATCAGTTGTCTCTTTCCTTTCTTCTTCCCCTGCATCCTCAGGAATGCTTGTTTCCTTATCAGGTGACTTCTCCTTTTCCAAGATTATATTGATAGATTGTATCAATAATGGGATTTGTCCTGGTGTGTCTACCTATGAAGAATCTATTGTAGTGTCATGTTTGTCAGTTTAGTCTTGGACATTAGTGACATCTTCATCTTTATGTATCTCATCTGTAGAATCTCCTCTGGTAATATCAATGATAGTATTATCTGGCCATGTTTCATCTGCAATGTCCATATCCTTGTTGGATTTTGTGTTCAATGATTCTTTATTAACATCTTTGTCAGTAATAAGAATATGTTTGGGGCTCTATTTATCTTGATAACCTCTATTATGTTGCTTGTCAGTAAGAGATATTTGTGGCTCGGGACTTGTATCCTTTTTAGGTATATCAAGTATCTTTCTCCATTCAGCCTCACTCTTCATGTCTAGCTCAATTAGATTTCCTTGAAGCACTTGGTAGGATCTTAACTTTGGTGAGAACCTTTTGGAGTGTTTCTTCAACATTTCTTCAATCTCCTCCATTTTATATTTGGGTGGCATGATAGAAACTAGGGTTCTTTCCCTAATATGTTTCTCAGAATGTAATGCAAATGTCCATCTTTCTGACAATCTATTCATAAGTTATTTTGGCATCCTATATTCCAATTTTATTGGAACATATTTGAATGCACACATCATTGTGATAATTGCCTCTTCTATCTTATTCTAGTCCTCGGTGCATTCTCTAGTATACCAACTAGCATTTTACTCATTGAAGACATCAGAGCATATATTCACTACAAGATTGCAGAAATAGGAGACCTAGAAGTTGAGCAAGCTTTCAAAAATATTTGCAACGATGATGGAACTATAAAATAAGAACATAAGCACATTGAATTTAAAGGGCTCACACATGCCCTACTATTCTCGAAGGAATTCAAAACCGAATGGATTCGGATAGTACTAAGCAGAATACATGACCAAAATATATGTCTAGATGAGCCAAAACTGATAACCAGTTATCCCATAACCAATAAAGTAAAGGCTCTAAAGCACCTGCCTAAATCTAACATTGAAAAGAATAATGGGATGGAAGAGGATTAAAGGTATCCAACATCAAAGATGATGAAATGAAATTTGGAGCATGTCTTAGGATACAAGTTCTTTCAGGCTAGCAGGATGAACAGTATTGCACCTGGAGCAGTGGATACAACATACAAAATTGTCAAGAAGGGACTGCAGTTGGATCTGTCAGAACTTCTGCTAAGGCAATTAGATGAGAACATGAAGACAATAAGGAATGTAAATTCCAACTCATGTAAGTTTGGTTCACTCATCATGTGCATATTTTTCTATTTTCAAGAATCCTTCCCATCTATAGGCAATGTCAAATGGGACACTACCCGACCAGTGACCACACAGATTAGTGAGTTCATCAAATCACTAGGAGAAAATTTTGAATAAGTCATGGATGAATACTTTGCTGGATTCAAAGAAAGAATGCATAAGAGAATGAGGATTCCAGAGTAGTTAGTAGAAAAGTTCAAGACTGACATTTTTTTTATGGTGGACACTGACTACACCTATATCAAGCCAGTTGTACCGAGGACAACATGGCTGGCACCACTTGACTATGAGGTTAACATAGATCAAGCATCAAATGTTATTGATGCATTGATAAACGAACCATTGGATAAATCACAACCCAAGTTGGGAACTTATGAGGAAGCCAAAGAAAGGATAAAAATTGTCTTAGTTGTGAAAAAGATTGACAAGAAGAAAGATAAAATGGTTAAGACTTTGAAGAAAAAGTTGTCAGTGAATGAAGAGGAAACATAACAGATAGAAGAAACTGAGGGTCATTCACCCATCGATAAAACTGAGAAGGAGAGTGACTCAGAATCCATAGAGTCCAATACACCACCTCCACCACCAACAAAGAAACTAAGGACTACTACTGCATATAGGACCAGGAGTCAGACATAAAAGGATGCAAGTCCTTCACCAATCAAGAAAGGTCAAGTAAGGACCTATAAAAGAAAGCCCCAAACAGGGAAAAGGGGACCAACAAAAAGAAGAAAGTTCCTCAGAACTAAGGAAGACATAGAAGACACAGAGTAGGATGAACAATCTATACAAGTTGTCAAGAACACACTTCCTTCTACAATTGATGAGGTATGTGGTTCTATTATCATTGTGATAATTGCCTCTTCTATTATCATTGTGATAATTTCCTCTTCTATCTTACATTTATAACAAATTCCTATGAATGAAGGTGTGGATTTAGGAATACCTTTTTATTTTACTCTTGCAAACATTTGATGTGTGGAAAGGCCTACCACAATGATTGCATGTCAACTTTCTTGGTCTTGGATTTGTGTAGACATTCTTTAGATCAGCTTGGTTTGGTGATTCTTCATTTTCGGTATACCCTAGTCTGGTATTTTTGTTGACTCTTCTTTGTCCATCTAGAAAATCATCCATCCTCTTGGTGCTTTCTTTAGCTCTCTTGATCATGTTATTATTTTGTTGCTGAATTCTCACTTCATGTTTCAGCTTTTCATTTTCTTCTCTTAGCTCACTGATAGCTTCTATTCTTTCAATGAGTTATATGTTCATTCTATTTTCCTCCTGGCTCATAAGAATAATTTTAATTGTGATCTCATGATGATGTTATGTAATTCTTTGACTCTTTCTCTTGTAGCTTTTCGGTAATCTTCCTCCTGTCATCAATAGCTAGTGTTCTTTCTTGCTCAGCTTGTCTAGCATTGTTCATGACATCAATCATTCTTACCATCTGTGTCTCTTGATCGATTTGCAGATATTTTACTTGTCCATCCAGATTTTGATTGATTTCATTCATACTTGTGATGCTTTCTTCAAATGTGTCTGATGCTTTTCTTGTTGTAGATCCTGAAGACTCAAATAGATCAGGTATCTCTTCTTCTTGATAGTCTATTTCATTACAGCGAGATGCCATAATCTTTCTTTCATCTAGCAACTGTCTCATCTTGATTCTAGATTCTTTATACTACTCATAGAAGATCTTAATTTATAGATTTTGATTCTCAATACTCTTGTCAAGCTTATACTTCTCCATTGTATGATCTTTTCTCTTAAGTCTTTTAAACTTTTCCAAATAAGAGATCTAGCTCTGATATCAATTGTTGGAAATAATGGGAAGTGTGTACTAAGAGGGGAGAGTTAAATCAGTACCTCTAAAACTTTTATCTCTTTAATCCTTAATCCTTTATGTAATCAATTGTATTACCAACCATTTGTTCTATCCTATCTTTGTGTAAGTTATATCATCTCATAAACTGAATAAGCATGTAAACATTCTTAGAATCATTCATGAAATGTAAGGACACATAACATAAGATATGGTAACGCAAAAAACCCCTGTTAGAAGGTAAAAACCATGGGAGGGATGGCACCCACAAAAACTTCACTATCTACATAATGGAAGGGGTTGGTTAAGGCTTACAATTTTGATCACAACCCTGTTAGGAGTATTATGTGGAGACTGGTTAAGGTCTACTCTTTTAAGAGCTTTAGAAACATTATTTAGTGTGCACTCGGTTAAAAGATTTACAAAGGATTGTTAAATCCACCTTTCTTGAAAGGATTTCTTCTATTTGCTACACTTGTTAGAATGTAGAAAAAAATACTCATTGAACTGAGTGTATGCAATCTTCAATTGCTTATTACAGATCCATTAAAATCACATGTACAAAGTATCACCTAATGTGATTGATTAATGCCTCTATTGCTCAGTAGTCTTGATTCTTGGTTCTTGATAACCAAATTCATATTTTGTTGTTCTTGCTTGAAGCTTTTCGTCTAATCCATATATGTGTTTCCTGGCTACTATCATCCTCACATCTATATTGAAAAGAATGATTACACATATATTTATACAATAGATTGACCTAATTCAGTTTTACGTATTACAAAGATAACTCTATGATTGAAAGTTTACAACTTGACCTTGATCTCCTAGTCTACATGTTTTTAATCAGTTGGAATAATTAAAACAAATACAATTATCTTTCTTGTCCCTCAAGAAATGGTTTTAAATCAAATCAAAACTCTAAAATATAAAACATAACTATTTTATCTGACATGGAATTCAAATCCACTTTTCTCGAGATATAACTGACTTTCGGTGCCTGATGCTCGGGTTGCTCTGTTAAGTCTTTCGGTGTTCCTTCTATGAACTATCCATCAGGTTCCCTTTCTTTGTTGAGTTCCTCTCTTGTCTTCTCTTTCAATTTATATTGTAATTTTATCGTCACGTTCCTCTATCGGTTTCCTCTTTAGTATTTTTAGTTTGCACTGTAAAAGTGTGTCGTCGGGTTTCTCTATACTTAGCACTTTTGGTTTGTTCTGAAACCTTTCTTTTGCTGTAGTGTTACTGATGGTTCAAAGAGTTGTTTTCCCTTTGAATATACTAATGGAAAAATTAATGTCTTCACATTTGTGCTAAAATTTTGAGAACTTGTAGTAAAGAGTTGTGAAAAGGTGCAAAAGATACAAAATTGGTTTGTGTTTGGGGTGGATAGTATTTGCATTAAAATATTGAGAAAATTTAAAGGCTTGAGAATTTGTAGATTTTTTATTTGGAAGTGTAAAATTATTAAATATTGGCCTTGCTTAAGTTGTTGCATTTGGAAGTATTACAAAAGTAGTTGTAGAAAATTTTCAAAACACTTGATTATTAGAAACATTTCATTGATGATGTCTTATTGGCATACTATTTGAACAAGAGAACCACTAGTAGTTGTGTCCATTTGTAAAATAGTACCAATAGATGACCTAGGGTTTAGAGAAAACATCAACTATTGAGCTAATGCATCCCTTTCCTTTTCCAATTTTGATCTCTCCACATAATCTCTCAATTCTTCAATTTATATCCTCAAACTAGTCAAAAGGCCTATATGTAGTAGCATAACATGCATTAGTATTAGTGTATTGGGCAGTATCAGGGATTTTGGATTCCAAGGATTGAAAAATAGTTGTGTTAGGGAATCCAGGAATTTGAAGGATGTCTTGGGTAGGATTACTATAACTCGCTCAATTGTATTTCTTGCTTGATACATCATTTGGGTATTATGTGTGAAATTCCTATCTCGTCAATTTCCATCTAGTTTGTTCAAAAGATTGTGTAACCATAGCTAAAGGATCATCTGGGGTTGAAACATGAGTACCCATACTACCCAATTCCTCAGAAAAAAAATCTTGATTTACATTATTTGTATCCATATGAGACTTTTATATAGATCTTTGATACACACTAAGAACAAATCTTTGTTCTATGAAAGTAGTCATAGCTATTTCTTCTTCAATTATAAGGTACTTGAAGTATATTGTGGAGTTCTTGATTTGTAGCCTTTTTACTCTCCTTTTGTGAACTTTTCTCTACTACTCCTGAATCTGTAGTAACTATAATTCCTAAGAACCTTGATTTGACTAGTTAGGACATATAGTGAGTCACCACACTTACTTATGGAAATGAAAAAAAATAGGACACAATTGACTTGAAATATAAAAGACAATGAGACCTTTTAAAGACTGACAAATTCTTCTAAAATAGATGAACGAAAAAATTAAAACTTCTAAGGTAAACCCTTGGATGAAAAAACCATTGGATAACTTTGAATATCAACACTAATTCAATCAAGGATTGGGATTTCTCATCACAACCGTATGGGAAAACTTCTAAATTATTCATTGAATAGTTATATCCAAATTTTGATCATTTTATTCTTCTTCTATCAAGGCAACACTTACCATGATATAATCAACGTAATTTCTTCTATTATCCCAAGCTTTGCTATTGAGATGAGAAGCAAGGACAGTTAATTTAGCTTGTCTCCAATCAAGACCTAGTTCACCCAATGGAAAATAATTGTTATGTGGAAGTATTATTTTTGTTCATATCATGGAGCCGGTGTTATTATTTAGTGTTCTATGGAAAATTTTCAAATCTATTAGATGTTTCAGTTGATTGTCCAAGTTAGCTCTATGAGTTATCCAATTTTAGTTTATAAGCTCTTAGGTCAAAGGCCAAGTTGACAGGATTTTATCAATGAACCACTTTGATTGGAACCCCCTACACTTTATGATCTATTAGAGCTAGGGAAGTGTACCTCTTTCAATATCCTTGTGATTCTGAATCCTCTTCAAGCGGATATGGTTAATAGATAGGATCTCAATATATGCAAACTATATGGATTTCTAGTTACAAGAAGATTTGGCTTTATCCTTTTATTTTAGAAACTAAGAACATCATAGAAGATAATTATAACCCTAAAACTAAAACATAAAACATATCATACATGTTATTATGATAATTGAGTGTTGGTTGAATTTGGAAAAAGTGCACACACAAAATGATAGAGCTCGTGATCACCTTTCAAATACTGCTTGAATCACTAAAATTGGACAAATTGGCAAAATGTTATGAGCTCGAGAGTCTAAAAGGGAGTTTTCACTTCATGCTACAAATGATATTATCAAACAAAAAATACTGAGAAATAAACTTGACCACCATAAATATCGTTGAATCAGATTTCTATGATATATCATTTGAAATTTATTTACTCCTAAATCAAAAGTTATCTCAATTTGGAAAAAAAGCCTATATAGAGCCCTTGGTAAACACAAGAGGCCACAAATAGTGTTTTTCCCTAGCACCGAGGGGCTTTTAGGTTGTCCTCCATGTGACTGTGGCATGTCCTGGCACAAAAGAATACATGCCAACCTCAATAGTGGCATGGAAATGATGTGATAGGTAGTGGTGGCATACTATAGCCATGTAACCCATGAACAACTCTAGTGAACCAGCCAACAATGTTAGAAGCATAACGATAGAAAACAAATTGGAGGGGCTGACAATAATGTGACCCCATTGCAAAAGTAAAACATATACCCCATGTACAACTACAAAAAACACACAATGATCAATGAATTTAAATGGACCCTCAATGAAAACTTAGTCTCCACATATCAAAAAAGAATGTAGCCTACAAATATGAAAACCAACCAAAATTTAAAATATGTAATCTTTTATTAATAAAATTGCAAAAACCAAACAAATATAGCACTAGGTACTTATTTGTGCCAAAAAGGAGTTGAATATGTAGAATTTATTCAAAAATGATTGTTGAGAATAAGTTGGATGCCCAAGATAATTTGCGGAACTAGGTGAGAGGATTTTATTATTTCGCTCATCCATACAATCGATATGGTATGGACAAGTACATATTTGTGCGGTCTTACAAAAAATTTTCCTAGTAAAAATAAACACTCAAGGCCCCCAAGAAAATGTGTCAAATTTTGATGTTTCATAGGCATTATGTAGTTTTTAGGCCCTTTGGACACAATGGTCAAGTTGGATTTGGCCCAATTTTATGTAGAATATCAGCTACCTCTTGGAATCGACAATTATCCCAACTTCAAACCCTCACAACTTTGGAAAAAAGGGTTAGGTTTAGATCAATCTAGTCATTTTCTTCTTCATCCTAGACTCCATGGTGAGCTAAGATCTTCTCCAAACTAGCCCAAACTAACCTACAATGAAATATTGCTCATATTACAATAGCTCAATTCTCCAATATGAGAAGAGTTTTACAAGGTCGTAGCTTTGATACCATGTTGAAATGCTAATGAACCCATAATAAAGTTGTAGACTTCAAGGATTGAGAAACATACCTTCCACAAGAGAGTGTTGCAACAACAGTTTGGTTGAATATTGAGAAATGATACTAAGGTACATGAGATATGTTACAATGTACAAGCACTTTGATTATATTGATAAGGTGTGATGAGGTAAGACAACTACCCTCGATATAAACATTAAATGCTCAATACAAAATAATAAATACATATTAAATGCCTAAATTGCTAAAAGTAAATAATGACACGTGACCATATTATAACTAACTTCTAGAAATGACACCTAGCATATAAGTAAAAATAAAATGATACTAATTAAACTTAAAATGTGAATAGGTTCCCATTAAAAACTAGATAGGAAATAACCTCATTCACACTAATAAAAATTAATCCCAATTCTGATGTTTATTTTTGTTTTTGAGAGTTTATTTATGTGGGTTACATGGTTGGACAATATTGGTTGGGACTACACCAATTTGTATTAGAGAAATGTTGATATTTGATTTGTGTTAGTGTAGCTGTAGGTGTGAGTGTACATTGTTGATGTGGTTTTCCAAAATGAGTTTTGAACAAGGTGAAGAGGGTTCATTTAAATTAAGGCATAAATATAATATTTAGAAGTGACATGGTAAATCATTCTTTAATATAGGAATTAATAAGGTTTATAAGATGAGGCAATCTATATGAGGTTTGTAAACAAAGCATTGATCATGAGGTATTTTGAAAGAGGTGGAGTGTTAAATAATAATAAAATTTGAGATATCATTAAAGAGTGAGTGTGAATTCTTGAATGTCATAGGAAGATTGGAGGAGATTTATGAATTGTTGAAGGCAATACAAAACTAAATAAATATGTTAGAGAAAGACCAAGAAAGGAACCCAAATCATAGTGTCTAGGAAAGTGTTGATGGGGACGAAGTGAACACTGCAGATTAAATGAAGAGAAAAGAAGATAAGGAAAAAAAAAGTTAATGTCATTTCCAAGATTGGCAAGAGGACATGGGTGGACATACCAAAAAATTTAGAAAATTTGGATCTTATGCACTTGAATGAGGCAAAATTTTTTAAGACTAAACTTAAGGATCATGTGGCAATGTGGTGGAAAGAAGCTTAGTTGGGAATAAATAGAGGGGGAAACCTAACATCATAAAGTTGGACCAAAAAGTGGAAAAGTCGATCCAACTTTATTCTGGTTAATTACCAATTGGAGTTATTGAAGGAGTTATACCATTTTTTACAAGGAAAGATGATTGTGAACTATGTGTAGTAAGGAGTATTGTATACTAATTGTTAGGTTGAGGCATCATGAGAATGGGATTGAGAAGGTGTTGAAGTATGTTAATGAATTGAGTGAATCAATCAAAGGGGAACCAGGTATGTGGCATATCCAAATAGTAGAATAAACTTGTAGATTGGTTCTGACTATAGATCAGTTGGATGAAACAAGAAGATAAGAGTAATCACTAAAGAGGAATAGTGGAGAACCGAATCAACTAGACAAGATGTGGTAATAGTGATGCAGAGAGCACTGCAAGATGACCTTAATGAGCCCCAACTCTTTATCACTCCTTCATTCTTCAAATTTGATCAATCTCACTCCACACAAATCTTCTTAGGGTGCCTCATAAATTTTCCAAGGGGTCAATAGGATTCCCCTATTCCCTTTTGGTTCTTCAAATCAATCTATGAAACCAAGCAATTTCTCTTTTAGGGACTCTTTCCCTAAACCGCACATCAAAGCATAAAACTTCACCAGAGGATTCCAAAATTCAACCTAAGTGATTGGAGACTCTTAATAGACCCCAAGGATCACGAATCCAACAAAGGATTTGGTCTTGTAGACCCAAGAGTAGTCGAATCCCAAAAGGGCTAGGATTCCTTGTAGCCCTAACTAGAGGGTTTTTCAAACTTAAATTTCTACTAAGGAAGGATATGACTAAATTGATTAGGTTTCTAGATACCCTTTATGGACTTTGTAGACTCCCCAAATCCTTAGCACCTCACTCCACTCCTACACTACTAAACTCTCACAAAGCACACAGGCCTAATTAGTTAGTTTAGGCTTGGTTTGTTAAGAAAGTGTTAGAATATGGGTTCATGGACTGAATTCAGGGCCTTGGATGGATTCTCCTACCCCAAATTAGTCTAGAAAAACCTTTGGTTTGATCCCCCCACTCATATATTGCACATGCATGTGACTGTACTAATAGACCAGGCTAATTACATAGGGATAATTAGCCTAGGGCTTTGTCATGCAAATAGAAGGACTAAATTTGAATGCTTGAGCCTTAGGATTCTTAAAGACCATGATCCTAAATTTTATTTTCCAAGTGGCCAAGCAGATCCACTGGATAAATCTCAAGTTAGGATCACATCTTTTTGACTGACCCAGTAAACCTTGTTTTCTCAGACAGCAAGAATGTAAAATCGATAACTCTTAGAAAACTTGATGAAAACACCTCAAACCAACTGTAATGCTTTAGAAACTCACAAAATCACAAACTTATACAACTAGATCCATAAGATGAATCTTTACCAAGTCATACACTACCAGAATGACTCAAAACACTCTTCTATTTCCTTGCTTGAACATCATACTCCGTAGACAGTAAAATCTTACCTTCATGGAAGGCATCAAATCTCCTAATAACATCATCCAAAAATTTCAAATGCTTTAGAGAGTGGGTGAGGTTGGTTACAATGAATTTTTCATATACCGAGCAACATTTTGCAAAATTTGCTCATGCAACATTTTGCAAAAAGACAACTTTTTGGCAATAAGTGACAGAGTTGCTAATTTTGGAAAAATCCAATCTTGTCGACCTCCCAAGGTGTGGGAGAGGTCCAAAACATGACTAGGATATAAACTAAGGACTTAGAAACATAACTTCTAACTAGACGCACAAAATCAACAACTAACAAGGTCTAACCAAGGTTTCAGGATCCTAGGTTTATAACTCACCTTAGGTCCTTCACCTTACATCAAAGACCCAAACAAACAAAAACACACAAGGGTGATCTCATGGATGCACCTTATTATAAACACAAAAGGCAAGAAAATGAGGGTCTTCAGGAGGTTCCCTGCACCAAATAGGGGTGATTACTTTATGGCAAGACATATTGTCAATTAGTGCCAAAATACTTAGTCATCACAGTGTTGACCGAGCCAACAGTGCAACCCGAGAAGTTACTATGTAACCCGAGCAGTGGCAGTGTCGACCGAGCAGACAATGGTAATCAGTATTACCCGAGTGATCAAACTAGCCCGAGTACACAGAGTAGCCCGAGTGATAGAGTTTAGTATGTTGCCCGAGTGACAGTATAATGCCCGAGTGCCAGTGTATTGCCCGAGTGGATCACTGGACCCGAGTGACAGTTTTGGGATGACTTAGCTTATATTGTTAGATATTCATTTATCTTATGGAAGCCGACTTACAATTGTATTTGGTTTGGATAAGGTATAAATATAAAGTATTTTTTATCCAAATAGTGAGTGAATATATGAAAGCATGTATGTGAATATGAAGAGACAAATTGTTTAAGAGGCTACAGCAGTATAAGGAACAGCAAAGACTCATCCATCACAGTCAAGTGATTAGTTTATATCATTGGATCTTATTCAGCAATTCAAAGTTGCAATGAAGATCAACTACTGATTCATCCTAATAGGTGCTTCAGAAAAATCCTCTAACAAGGTGGACCTAACAGTCCTTTATAAATCTCCTAACAGAGTTGCATTACTTGATTGTATTGTACTAAATTCTTTCACAAGGTGGACCTAACAGTCCTTATTGCTCCTAATAGGGAAGGCCATCAGAAGTGGTCAATTGTAATCTTTAACGGGATAAATTTATACTGCAGTAATAAGTCTTGTGGGTACCATCCCCACCCCAATTTAACTTTCTATTTGGAAGGTTTATGGGTAACCAAATATTGTGTCAAATATTGTGGATGTTTTATTGATTTTAATTTCATGCGTGTAATCAGTTTAGATAATCTAATATTGGATTAAAAGGATTAAGTTTTATCGGTTCCTGATTCACGCCAGCCACCCCCCCCCCCCCCCCCCCCCCCCCCCCCCCCCCCCGCCCCTCCTCTTAGTCACATTGACTCAACATATTTACAACAAATGGTATCAGAGCAAAGGTTCTCTTTAAAGAATTTTAACAACTTGAGAAAAGATCAGAGGCAATGGAAATATACAGACTGGAGAAAGCCATTGAAAATGAAAAGATAGATCTACAAGTGGTCATGGATCAGATCAAAAAACTCAAGGATCAACTCTCTCTTTCCCTGGAAAGAAGAAAAGATTTAGTAGTGCAGATGAATGACAAAAGTTACATAGAAGAAAGAATTGATGACTTATGCAAAGAAAGAAGTTCTAAAGAGGCAGATGCATCAATTGAAGACCTACTTGCAAAGAATCTCAATTTACATCAAGAAGTCATAAAATTGAGAAGAGAAAAAGAAATTCATTCAGTCAGAATATGTGAAGTCAAAGAACAAAAGAGTCAAGCAGAAAATGACTGATAAATGGCACAAGAAGATAAAAGATTGTTGAGTACAAGATTAGAAGAAAAATAAAATGAAATCCATCATTTGTCACTTCAGAAAGAAGATATGATAAATCAACTCAATAATGTAAATCAAGAAGTTATCAATCTAAGGACAGAAAATGAAAAACTGCAGAATGATCTCAATACTGAAAAACAGACCAATGAGAGTATGATGAATTCACAGGGAAGCATGGATCAGTTGACAGAGCAAACTCAACTCAGACATCATGGATAGACTAGATTAGGTTATACTAAACAAGGTGAATCATCACAAAAAGGAACTCAAAAGAATAGCAAACCTATTTGTAACCATTGTGGAAAGTTCGGGCACACAACAAACAAGTGTTGGAGACAATGGTAAATCAAAGTTTAATGGTAAATGCTACAGATGAAAAAAACATGGACATAGGGAAAATGAATACACTGATAAACCTAAGTTTGAAGGAAAATGTTTCAATTGTAACAAACAAGGTCACAAATCCTCTGAGTGCAGAACTAAGAAATGGAACCCTGCTAATCAACTAGCCAAAGAAATTTTTGGTTGGGATTTGTAAGCGCACTTTCAGTACACCATTTTTAAAACTTTTAAAGTCGCCTCCCATGAGGAATTCCCCTAATGTGTTCCAGACTTTTCTCCTAACGATGTTTCTGTGAAAGATAAATGGTTTCAAAATGGTTCCAAAGTTTCAAGATGTAGATGCAAGGCCATGTTCGAGATGAAGAGATTTCAAATTTAAAAGGTTGTAACATGATGCAAAGCCCCTAAACATAAGTTCAAAGTCAGGAAATCAATTTTCTTCAAGCTCAGAATTTCAGTGATTAGTAATTGACAAAGACACAGTCATTAAGTAACTGGGTGATATTGTTTACTTTGTGGTTAAAAGCTTGGTTATATATCCCAAATGACATTAAGATCAAAACACTTGTCAATTTTCATACAAAAATTGGGTCACAAAGAAAGTGTTATCAATATTATCAATCCCTTATCTGATAGAGAGCCGATAGTAATCCAAAGGCCTACTCAAGTGAGGACTTTCAAATGTAAATTCAATTTTAAAGCGTGATGTTCTGTTCTGCCTGCATAGTCCACATCATCGTTGAAGGTTTCTATGTGGTCACATATCACTATGGTCATCGAGCAATGCTTTTATAAAAACAATTTTAAAATTTGATATATGGATCATGGTTATGTTACTTGATATCAGATTATGGATACTCCGAATTGAAACAATGATGTGGTCAAGAATTGTGTTTTATGTATCAGGTCAGTAAAAGAATGGGCTGCGGAGACTCTATTTTGATTCTCATAGTTTTTGGTTGAAGAGTCAAGTGCTTTCATTTTCAGATGTATTATTATCTCTACTTGCAAGAGATTGGAGAATCTGACTCAAAAGACCATGCCTATTAAAGATGTGAAAGGGAAGAGGTCGGATCCTTCCTTTATAGAAATTCATCAAACTCGCAATCCAGTATTGCGCGATTTGTTTTATGCTTTTAGAGAAAGCATCACTCGGGGAAGAAAAATGAATTTGAGAATTGAAGAAGACCATGTACCAGTTCTGTTATGGAGAAGTGTTTGTGCCAGGAATCACAAGATGAAAGAGATGGAAGTGAAAACGAAGTTGTTGCAGCATTGCAAAAAAAGGGTGTTGCATTTAAGTGAGGAATTGAAGGTGGATGATGATGAAGTTTCAGAAGTTCCAAGTGACCTTGTTTCTTATAATTTTTCAGTTCTGAATGAACATGACATTCAGCCAAGAAAGAAAACCAGAAAGATGCCTACAGCCGAAGAGATAAATGTTGAAAGTGATCCAAATCTACGATTTCTTTGGACTGCTTTTAAAGAGAGTATTGTTGAAGGTGAAAAGAAGGGATTGAGTTCCTCCGAAGATCATCAATCTTCCCTGATGTTGAACTGCATGATTCAAAGATATTTTAATGTTGAAAACCAAAGAAAAGGGGAATTTTTTCCAGCAAATATGCATGAAGAAAAATTAGTAAGTAATGAAACCATATTTGAAGATTGCTTTGTTCTTGAAAAGCAAGAAGTACTTCAGTCTTCGGAAGGACAAATTTCCACGGAGAAAGGCATCTTTGATAGCAGCAAGGAATTGGTAAGCATAATAAAAAAAGAAGTTTTTCCCATGCTTTCTTTTGCTCCTGATATTGAGAGCCTCAAATTTGATAAAAATAGTGATGATTCTCTGCATAAAGTTTCTTATGAAAATCATCCTTTAGTTCATGCACAAGCGGAATATGAAACTTTCAAGTTTGAAGAAGATAATAGTAAGGATGATTTTCAATCTGCACAAGTTTATGATGAGCTTGTTTTAAAATCGTTTTCTTTTGAAGAGAATGTTAAGTTGAATCTTCTTGATGAAATATGTATTGAAGATAAAACTGAAACATGTTTTGATAAGAATTCTTCTAAGTCTGAGAATGTGGTTGAAAAGACAAATGCAAGAACAGATTTTGTACAAGAATTTTCTGTGGCTAATGAAATATTGCAACATCGTGAAGAAGTCAAAAAGTTGGATTATATTTTTCTTTGTCATGAAATGGAAGTTAATCAAGTCTTGGTGCCGACTAAATGTAAGTGTTCTTCTACAGCTGATTCAAGCATTGAGATTTTAAATTTGGATGAATTTTTTTTAGAATTGATAGCCAAAAAGAATGATGGAGTTGTTTCAGATTGGATTGATCCTATAAGTAATGAAATTCCATGCTATTTTAGTTTTGATTTGAATTTTGAATTTGCTCCTGAAGATGATCACATTGGATATCAGTATAATGCAATAACTTTGAAATCGTTTGAATATTCTGATTGTGTCAATCCTGGTTTGAACGTTGAAATCTCTGTTAAAAATGATATTGTCAAAGGTGGTGAATGTGAATATGTTTTAGTATCATTTTCAGAATCTTTTGAATATTTTTTTTCTTCACAAAGAATGGTCGAATGTATGAGAAGTGATGTGTAGGAGAGTGTAGAAGAAACAGAGATTTATGATGAGGCATGGTTGTTCGAGAGATGTTTTTGGGTCACTAAGTTTTGGCACCTTGTTAGTTTGGCTTTCAGTGATGAAGAGTTCGTCAAGGGACCTTGGTTTTGGTTCAGTCTTATGAAGCACGGTCCACTTTTCTGGAAAGTCTTATTCTTCTCTTTGTCAATTAATGGTAATGCTCCTATCAAAATTTCAGGTATTGATCAAGCCCATATCTCTGTTTTAAATGAAAGATTTTCAGATTTTTTGAAAGAGAAATGTGATGAGGTTATCTCAATCGAGATTTATCCTGGGCTTAAAGAAGCAAATCTGTATACTGAGAACGTCATGGATGCTGGAAATTATTTTGATTATGGTAGTCTCAAGTGTTTGGATAATAAAGATGATATGGTGTTTTCTTTGGAGATATCTGAGAGATGTTTGTTTTAGTTTAAGGTTGGAAATGGTCTTGAATCTTACATTCAAAAAGATAAAGAAGAGTTGGGAATTTATGATGGAGCCTAGTTGTTTGGAAAGTAGTTTTGGGTCACTAATTTCTTGCACTGTGGAAGTTTTGTTTTCAGAACTAAGGAGGCTACCAGAGAGTCTTTGTTTTGGTACATCTTGTTGAAGCATAATCCACTTTACCGGAAAGGCTCATATTTTTATTTTCCAGTCAATGGCCATGTGAGTTTTCCATGCTCTCTTTCCTTTTGGTGAGGCCTCGTCCCCATGTTTATAAATAAGTTTGCTTCCACAGTTTTGGTGTGCTTATCTTAGCTTTTCCCGCTTTCTCAATTTTGGATTTGCCTTGCTCCCCTCTGCCCTCCCGGAAAGTAGCTCTATGTTACCCTCTTTTTTCCTAGACCCTGTAGCCCAATGGATAAGGCACTCATCTTTTGCCAGAGATGATGGATTCTTTATGTACTTTGCAGCACATAATCCCCATTCAGAGCCAATTGTAGGCGCACTTTTAGTACACCATTTTTAAAAAATTTAAAGTCACCTCCCGTGAGGAATTCCCCTAATGTGTTCCAGACTTGTCTCCTAACGATGTTTCTATGAAAGATAAATGGTTTCAAAATGGTTCCAAAGTTTCAGGACGTAGATGCAAGGCCATGTTCGAGATGAAGAGTTTTCAAATTTAAAAGGATGTAACGTGATGCAAAGCCCCTAATCATAAGTCCAAAGTTAGGAAATCAATTTTCTTCAAGCTCAGAATTTCAGTGATTAGTAATTGATAAAGACATAGTCATTAAGTAATTGGGTGCTATTGTTTTCTTTGTGGTTAAAGGCTTGGTTATATATCCCAAATGATATTAAGATCAGAACACTTGTCAATTTTCATACAAAAAATGGGTCACAAAGAAGTGTTATCAGTATTATCAATCCCTTATCCGATAGAGAGCCGATAGTAATCCAAAGGATTGCTCAAGCGAGGACTTTCAAATGTAAATTCAATTTTAAAGCATGATGTTATGTTCTGCCTGCATAGTCCACATCACCGTTGAAGATTTCTATGTGGTCACATATCACTATGGTCATCGAGCAATGCTTTATAAAAACAATGTTAAAATTTGATATATGGATCATGGTTATGTTTCTTGATATCAGATTATGGATACCCTGAATAGAAACAATGATGTGGTCAAGAATCGTGTTTTATGTATTGGGCTGGTAAAAGAATGGGCTATGGAGATGACTAACAGAGCATTCAGTCTATTTTCTATAATGTCCCAGTGCGATTCTCAATAGAACAAGTATATGGCATGTCGCCACATATACAAGGGAGATAAGGATGCCACCTCCATGTTTTAAAAATATCAGTTTGGGCACGGTCTCAAAATCAATACATCAATGAAAGCGATCTTTATAATATGCAAGCTTCGACAGTCCAAACGAAGGAAGCTTAATACAAATTCAATTGCACAGCTAAAAATCGCATCGAATCCATAGCCCCATGTGATGTATTGAAGTTGTTCATGAAGGAAAAGGTGGTTTCTGCCATCATCACTCTAAATAGACAAGGAACTGAGCATAGTCTTCCGCTGCACACTTTCAAATCAATTACAAAGTCAAATCAAAGAGATTTTAAAGTTGAAGATAGCAATCCAAAGAGAAATTCGAGGCATCACATCCAAATTTGGGAATCCCGACCAAGGAAAAGAAGAGTTCTTGTTTGATAGTTGATTTACTGAGTGTAGCTGTTATTAGAATGTGCAAATCTCACCTACATTAAGTGAAGCGGAAAATTGAAAAATTATTGCGCTTTTCAACCTACATTTGGGATTTTCCGCAACGAAGAAGCTCATTTGCAATTTTCCGCCAATGCACAAATAGGTCTGATTGCAATTGGAGATCAAGGAATTTAATCCAAATAACGAAGGAATCACACAAATTGACTGATCCAAAACAAAAAAGGTTGATTAAAAGATATCCTGACAGTTTGCGAAAAATGAAGAAAGACGTGCACCTTTCACAGTTGATTTGGGATTTTTCGCCGGGAGCCGTCGGTTTGAGATTTTCCACATTTTGAAACTCAAAATGACAATTTCGCTAAGGCATATTAGCAAGTGATGGTGTCGGCCTCTTCCAAAATCATAACGAGAATGCATAGGAAAACAAACTTTTATCAGAAACAGGGAGACCGAATAGGGGAAGTAATCTACAAGTGAATATGAGCCTGATGACAGAGAGGAGGCTTTGTTTCCCAATCCCTAAACAAATGAATCACACTCTTATTCATTAACACTGATGTGAAATAGGTAGAGGTCGAGCTGTGGTTCAAACAGAGACAAAACTTTAGTAGGATTGAAATTCAATATGCATTACATCGACAAAAACAATGGGTGTCAACTATCATATAGTTGAGGGGTGTTTGAGTATCACAAATAGGTACGTTGTGGTCACTATGTACAATGTAATTGAATTCAAAACCATATTCCAAGCACAAAGCCCGATCACTCTAAATTCTCGCGAGCATCATGATGGCCAAAAGTGACATTAATAGCATTGTGGCTATAAAGATACAAATGTCTACGCACACAGTGAGTGATAACAAAGAATAGAACTTTAGAAATTCAGATACCGAGACAGAGGAATACAGTGAATGAGGTGTTCAAATGTAATGGAGAGGAAACAGAGTATGCAAGCCGAACAGGGCATTCGACATTCATGTTCTTGACAGAAGATTTAATTTTCATGTTTCAATCGATAAAGAGACGAGCCCAATGTAAGATTTCAAAATATCACCGCATTTGAAATGATTGCGAACATAAATGGATGTATGTGCCCGAACCATGAAAAAGGATTGATTAGAAACAAATTCTATGTTGTTAAACCCGATATGAATTGAATAGATTTGATCTCGGTATAGGACATAGACTATGACGGTATGATATGGGCGCTCGTAAGAATGAAGAAATGCCACAGTCTCAAACATGGAGAGGCGCCAATCCCATTCAAAACCCATGATGGTGTGATGCATTTAGAAATGGAATTTTGATTGCTTTGCAGTCTCACATAGAATACAGAGATGTTGGGTTTTGAGGTGGGATAAAAGTATATATATGTAGGGCCTGTGATGTATGGGAAAGAGGATGTTGCGGTACGATTCAAGTGTAGGTTTGAATGAATCAATATAGAACGATATGAATAAGATAATGAGTCATCGAATTTATGTTGATGATAAACAAAGTTGAAGATAAAGATTGAGTGTCGAAGGGCCCTATGACAGGTGTCAAATGGATTTTTACATATCATTGCAAATGGAAATTCTCTTTACACATGCACCATGTCATCCTAGAAGTTGCAGATTGCCCTAGTAGACACATGTAAGTCATTAGATAAAGTGTCGTCACTAATCAAGTTAAAGTGACTCTTATTGAACCCAATGGATTGATTTAAAGCCATATAGCGGTTACTTGAGTGAAGGTGGAGACATTCAAATCAGATGAAGATATAGAGGACAGATGGTAAATCTCTTCTCAAAGGTGGGTCACATTACCATACAATGTAAGAGAATGTGAAAAGGCATCAAAGCCAAGTTTCCAAGAAATAAGAGTTAGAAATAAGAGTTGGTTACAGAACCGAAAGGGCAGTTAAATAACTTATGGGTCTTGAGGAATTATTAGAAAAAAGCCATTTATTGTAAACTCTTAGGGGGAGAAAAGGGTTCTTCTTTTCTACAAAAGTAAGAGTGTTGTAGTAGGGAGAAGATGGCATTTTCATTCTTGCATTGCATTTTATGCATTTGAGATATTTGTTCTATTTTTGTAATAGATTTGGTAATAAGTTGTAAGCAAGTAAAATCTGAGTATTCTTATTTGTTGTGTTCAAAACAAAGAAGATTTTTGCTTCAAATCAGAGAGTTTGGGTATTATTTTCTGAATATTCGATGAGAGCATTTTTGTATTCGGTTTTGGACATTATCTTGCATCTTGTGTCAAATGATGAATGTTATGTAGATGAGAGCATTTGCATGCATTCCTATTGCAAGAATCCGAATATTAAATCTTCATCCCTTCATTGCATTCGCATAATTAGCATTCATAGTTGCATTACCAATGTCAGGGAGTCATAAGATGTATGTATTTCTGGGGTTGGCTAGGTTTAAGGTTGAATTTACTGCCTGAGTTGGTTCTGTCTAGGGTTGGCTTGGTTTTCCTCTTCCGTTCTTAGGTTAAGAATGTACCCAGTTAGTTTAGGAATAAAAAAAATTCATTGAATATCAGTCATAAGGGAGTTGTACCTTTCAATTCAGAGGAAATCTATCAACCTAGTGATAGATTATCCAACTGTTGGTATCAAATTGTTTCTTACAGATTCGGGCATTTGAGAGTTAAATTGAAAAGAACAATCTGTTTACCAACAAGATTAAAACACATGGAGAAGATGTTGTCACTGTGGTGAATATATGGTCATATTGGTGCAAATTGTGCAAATGGTTATGTATGTAAACAACTCGGTCATCTAAGCAAGAATTGCATGAACAGAGAGAAAGTGGATACTGGTTTTGAGAAAGGCAAAGAAAAAGTTTCTGAAATCAGAACTCAGATGAATCAATAGTGGGTAAGGAAATCTCCTGAGAGTTCAAATCAAAATAATGAAGGATTGAATGGCACCCAAAATAGTGAATTGGGTAGATCTACCATCTACAAATAAACATGCAAGAGACTACTGGAATTGTGCATACAAGACATCCTACATCAGTTCCAGACATGATAGTAAGTCTGAATCAGCATATTGATGCACTAGGACACATTGTAGTTTTAACCGAGTCAAGATCTCAGTAACACCCGATTTGCACAGGCTTAACCAAGTTAAGTTGGGTTGTATGGTTTTGAGGATACAGAAGTTAGTGTTCATCGAGCTTCATTCTGAGCTATGCCAGCTACCATGTACGGAGCATTTAATGAAAACTAAATGGTAAAATCTCTTATTAAAGATGAATTGCAAGTGTTATTATTTACAAAGCTTTCAGTTTGCAGAGTGATACAGTGCCTTAAGCGATTTAGAGTGAATTTGTATTCGAAAGTTTTAAGTTGTGAAGTTTTATCGAACCTCTGAGTATAATGGCATCCACATCCAGTAGCAAGGTTAAGAAAGGATCTGATATGTTGGTCAGGAATGCAATCTGCAAACCTCCTAAGTTTAAGCTTCATCCAGCAGTTGCAGAGGAGATAAACCCAATGGGAGCTCATTCCCTAATTCCTCCAAGGGTATTGTTGATTAATGACATCCGAGCCTTCAATCATTGCACAATTCAACAACTTGGAACATTGGAAATGAAGAATGCTTATGATAAACTCTGTGATGTCAGAAATCTGAAGCCAGAGCATAAACACCTAGAAGTCAAGGGTTTGACTCACATCATGCATATGCCACCGAATTTCTAGGTTAAGTGGATTAGGTTCATTCTGAGCCGTGTTCACGATATGCAACTATGGCTGGAGCAACCAGTGAAGATTACCAAGACAATGGTACACCATGTTACAGGGTATCCTATGTTGGACAAGTCCAAAGCCACCAAAACCCTACCTCGGGATGTACTAGCTGAGAAGAATCTTGTCGAGTGGGACGGCAGAGGTATGAGACTAAATGGAGTAACTAACATGGAATTGAAGTTTGGAATTCATGTTATTGCTCACAAAATCTATAGCTCTAGCAGACCTAACAGCGTACCATGTGAGGTTGTAGACTTGGCATACAGGGTGGTCAAGAACAACCTTTCATTCAACCTTGCCGTGTTGCATCTCATCCAATTGAGCAAGAACATGGAAAGCATTCGGGCATCAAAGACCAATCCATGTAAGTTTGGTTCACTTCTGGTCTGCATATTCTTTTACTTTCAAAAAATTTTCCCTTCCAAAGGGACAGTTGTTTGGAAGGACATACCCATAATATATCAGATAAATGAGTTCATATCTGAATTAGGAGACAATTTGGAGAGCATCAGGGATGCATATTTTGAGGAATTCAGACAAAAGATGCAGAATAGGTATAGAATTCCTAAACAATTGGTTGAAGACCATAAGGATGATGTTTGTTTCCTAGTTGACTATGATAAAGTATATATTCAGGCAGTCAGACCTAGGGTTGCATGGGTGAAACCTTTTTCATATGAGGTTAACATAGATGAGACCAAGAACATCATTGAAGCTCTTGTGAATGAGCATGTTGACCCTAAAGCACCTTACTTTGGTACATATGAAGAAGCCAAAAGAAAATTTTTAATAGAGATTGAGATTCCTAAGATTCTGAAGAGAGGAAAGAAGAGGTTGGAACAGTTTGGAAAGAAATATGGAAAGACTTCACCTTCTATCTCAGTAAGCAAAGAAGATGAAATTAAGATAGAAGATGATATATCTGAAAAGGAAGACAAAGAGGTAGAAGTAGAGCCTCCTAAGAATAAAAGAAGCTAGTTCTCAAGAAAAACACCTAAGGCCCCTACCCCTATCCTCACTACCAACAAACCAAGAAGATCAAGAAGGAAACTCATATTACCTAAGGAAGATGAAGAAGATGAAATCACATTCAAGAAGTCCCCACCTACCTTTGAGAAGAAAATTGAAACCTTAAGAGAAGGTAGTGATGACATATAACTGCTTAAATGTTTGATAATGTTAAGTTGAAGATAATGCAAGAGATTAAATCAGTTAATGGTTTGTATTGTCATTGATGTCAACTTGATATCATCTGTATGGTCATGTATATAATGCCAAAGACTTCAGAGAATCAATGGAACAAAGATTATGCTTTCAGCGATGCATAAAAGTCAAGTATTCACTAAGTGACAGATAACACCGACGGAGTGCACACCATCGGTAAAGGTAAAGAACCAAAGTCACAGTGATACCCGACGAGCAGAAGACAATATTTCCCGATGAAGCAAAATCACAGGATGCCTGACGAGCTGAGAATAGAGTTGCCTGACGAGTAAAATCCAATGATGCCCGACGGACGGAGATCCCAAAGCTGACTGGAGTCACACCGACGGAACTGGCAGTTGTCACCGATGACTAACTGCAGAGTTGACCGACATAATAGAGAGTTTAGAAAATGACAAAATATCTAGCTGGCAAGAGCTAAAGATAGACTTAACTGGTTGTTTTCATTGTTTTATTCGACCAGAGTTAAGTGATTGATTTAAAGAAGATTTGTACAGTTGGCAAGAAGATAACTATGAGATAAATCAGGAGTTAAGCTTTAAATCAAATTGGCTGGATTGTTTTTCACGCCAAGAATCAAGAATCAAGAAACTGTGAATATCATGTCTATATAAGAGACAAGTTTAATTCATTTCCGAACAAGCATCATCACATGCACAGGGGTGAATAAAAAGAAGGATGCTGAAGAGAAACTAATGAAGGATAACTTCATACATTCCTGATCAATCAAGCTCATGGAGAGCTAAGGAATTCTGCAGACACTGACGAACAATGAAGCATAGCATCACAGAGCAGAAAGTGTGGAGCACAAAGAATTAAATTGATACATTGATTAGAGAGGTAATGTACTTAAATAGATCTGAAAATCTGCAATTCAAGTTGCATTAGAAACAGGTCATTGTGTTTCAGTTTAACCATTGAAGCATCAAGTCTCTTAACAGAGCA
>MU224936.1:379766-394873 GCA_018584345.1 Thuja plicata | reverse complement strand
CCATTGAAGCATCAAGTCTCTTAACAGAGCAGGACTTAACAGTCTTCTATATATTGAGGTACATCCCAAGGAGTGCCAAAAAGGTTGATTCATGAAAGTAGCACTAGATTTGTCTAAAGCCTATTGAAAGTCTAAGAAGGAGGTTGATTCAAGGATGGTAGCAAACTGAGTTGCCCGATACTAAGTGACAACCTCTATGTATAAAATCCTCTAACAAGGTCACACCTAACAGTGTGTTTGTAACCTTTAACAGGGTTGGCTCCTAACAGGGCTCACTTCAGAAGAGTGAAAATTTGGGGTACCGGTCCTAGTGGTTTTTTCCCTTAACAGGGTTTCCACGTTAAAATCCATGTGTTATGTGTGTATGGTTTATTAGTTTACTATTTTACATTTCACATATGCATTTCTGGATTTATCGGTATACTCTGCATATTTACTGAGTGTCGGTAAATAAGTTTTACTGCTTATTGGTAATCAAGGAGAATAAGCTTAGAAAAGGAAAACCGACAGACAGTTAATTATTATAAGTATTTCATGGCATGCATCTTGTAAGGGACATAATAATTTGAGGTTTATTTGATTGGTGGTTAGAATAAGGAAAAAAATTTGAAGCCACTGATTCACCCCCCGCCCCCTCAGTTATTACTAACAGGTAGTGGTATGAGTTCTCTGAATTATGCTTCCAGAATGAAGGATGAACAGAAGCAAATTGAGGAAGCAGTTGTAGAGAAGAGGACTAGATGGAAGTATGATCCATCTGAATTGAAGAGTCACATGCCTGAAGACCTATTCAAGGCAATATATGTTCCCTGGAGCAATGCAGTCCAAACAGAAAAAGATATCAGAGAACAAACATTGAGGCAAGTCATGCCTACTATGACAAACAAAGAGGTAAAAAGGCCTTGATAAAGTATGAAAGCAATCACACTCCAAGGTTCAGGACCTTTCAGTTATTGAATAAGAAGATAGAGGATGTGGTGCAGGCAGCTACAAACATATGGAAGACCTGATCTTAGAAATAAAAGAAGAAGACAAGACAGAAGTACTAAGTACAGAATACAAGGAAAAGACTGATGATGTAGATTTACCTGAGGTATAATCCATTGAAGCATCCAATGCAGAGGAGATAATAGTAGAGGTAATGGCATCTCTATCACAATCACATATACATATCATCCTATCTCCGAGCAAAGACAAGTCTACTGAATCTACATCTAGACTAGTAGGGACGGAGCACCAGGCTCCACCTACTATTGGGCCAAGCCTGACCGAGTCACAGAAGGTAACTGTGAATATTCCTTCGATAAGCATTGATGCAACATTTGATTCAGACCCTACAGTTGGTGCAACAAATGTCAATGACCTATTCCAACTGAATACTGAGGAGAAAATTGAGGAAGGAAAGGATGTTGATGATAGTGGAAAAGGTAAGGAAATTGTTCCTTCACTCGATCCTAAAAATGGTGGAAAAGGAAAAGAAATAATCACTGATGATATTGATCTTGAGCAAAACATAGTGATTCCAAATTGGGATCTATCCAATCTGACAGTAGAGCAAATGGACACACTAGGGGAGCTATGGAAGAAAAGAGCTACACAACAGAAGCTCCGAGTAGAAAAGAAGAGAAACAAAGTGTTGGAAGACATAAAAGATATATTCCTAGATGCACTAGAAGTAGAAGTAGATGAGAGTGATTCCATTATGGACCAACTTGTAGACATAGTCCACAAGTTCAATAAAGATTTAAATGGTCAAGAAAAACTACTGCAGAAGGCAAAAATAAAGTTTGAGAACAAAGTTCTAGAGAATGTTGCAAGCAAGATTGCAATTGATCAAGTTAAGCTAAATTCTCTCATTAGCTCTCTAGAAACTACAGTAAATAATGTTGCTTCATTATTTGTAAAGCTAAGTGATACTTCAAATTTCACAATGGAAATCAAGACAAAGCTGACAAAGTTTGATACAGATATGAAAGAAAGTGCAAATCAGTTGGCACTTAACCCGAGTTCTAGTTCAGCACATTTTGTGAAAATTAAGTATCTGACAGACATGCAGGCTGAATTACTAAGGGAAGAAGAAAGGACAAGAGAATCTCTCATAGCTATGCAGAGCCAACTCCTTCCACACGTGGATGCAATGCAGAAGCATATAGCTCATGCCAAGAATCTTATTCATGACAGCAATTGTTCAGTTGCAGAGCTTATGATGGAGCTATCAGCAGAGATACAGATAGAGTTACACATCCTGAAGGTGTTGCAGGATAATTGGGACAATACTTTGTCGCAGATTTTAAAAGTACATAGTGATTTCCTATCCTATTTTGGTATTACCATATAGATATATTTTGGCATTTGTGTCAAAAACAAGGGGGAAATGTATATAGGATATAGGAAAGACATGTACAGAAGATAAGTAGAGCAGTGATATATATAAGTGTTACAAAAATCATTTTGAAAAATAAAAAATAAAAAAGAAATTCAGTTGTAATCGAGTCACAGAGATATTGTCAAAACCCGAGCAAGTACACAAGCATATGGTAAGGGGGATTTTTGACTCAAAAGGTTGAGCAGTTTTTTAACATGATAAGTGTTTTTGGTCACTAATGCCAAAGGGGGAGATTGGTGATCTTATGGAAAGACATATTGTCAATTAGTGCCAAAACACTTAGTCATCACAGTGTTGACCGAGCAAGCAGTACAACCCGAGCAGTTACTATGTAACCTGAGCATTGGTAGTGTCAAGCAAGCAGACAATGGTAATCAGTATTACCCGAGTGATCATAGTAGCCCCGAGTACACAGAGTAGCCTGAGTGACAGAGTTTAGTATGTTGCCCGAGTGACAGTATAATGCCCGAGTGCCAGTGTATTGCCCGAGTGGATCACTGGACCCGAGTGACAGTTTTGGGCTAACTTAGCTTATATTGTTAGATATTAATTTATCTTATGGAAGCCGACTTACAATTGCATTTGGTTTGGATAAGGTATAAATATAAAGTATTTTGTTTATCCAAATAGTGAGTGAATATATGAATTAAAGCATGTATGCAAATATGAAGAGACAGATTGTTTAAGAGGCTATAGCAGTATAAGGAACAGCAGAGACTCATCCATCACAGTCAAGTGATTAGTTTATATTATTGTATCTTATTCAACAATTCAGAGTTGCATTGAAGATCAACTACTGATTCATCCTAACAGGTGCTTCAGTAAAATCCTCTAACAAGGTGGACCTAACAGTCCTTTATAAATCTCCTAACAGAGTTGCATTACTTGATTGTATTGTACTAAATCCTTTCACAATGTGGACCTAACAGTCCTTATTGCTCCTTACAAGGCAGGCCATCAGAAGTGGTCAATTGTAAGCTTTAACAGGCTAAATTTATACTGCAGTAATAAATTTTGTGGGTACTATCCCCACCCCAGTTTTACTTTCTATTTGGAAGGTCTCTGGGTAACCAAATATTGTGTCAAATATTGTGGATGTTTTATTGCTTTTCATTTCATGCATGTAATCAGTTTAGATAATTTAATATTGGATTAAAAGGATTAAGTTTGATTGGTTCCTGATTCAAACCCACCGCCCCCCCCCCCGCCCCCGCTCAATCACATTGACTCAACATATTTCCAACAAGGGGAACATGCCCAAAATGTCAAGGAAGGAGTAATCAACATCATAAGAGAAAAAAGTGATGTGAGCTATTGCAGCAATAAGGGAGATGACTACAAAAACTACAAGGGTAGAGATGGTGATGGAAGTTACCACTAAGATTAAAGAGTAGAATATGACTACTAGAAAGAGGGTTAGGAGGAGCATGGAGAATAGTATCAACAAAATAGAAGGCGATGTGAAAGGTGCATGAAAATTTCTTGAAAGGAACATTTTTCCTATGTGAATAGGAGGGACACAAAGTATTTAAGTGTTGAGGACAAGAAGTACAAAGTGTCACAAGATTTGTTTGGTGATGAGAGGTAGCCTACTTTAAAGAGGGACTTTAAGGTTGGGCATTTATTAATTTTACAAAGAGAGCTACCATATGACAGGAGTGGACCAACACGAAGGAAGAGTTTGTTGAGGACTCAGTATAAGGTAGGTGTAAACATTGTGATGTGGTGGGAGATAAGGGAAATATGGACAATCATGTGATAATGGAGATGTTTAATAGGTTGGAACTAAGGAAAGATGAGATAGTTGCAACTATATCGACTTGGCTAATAAGAGCAAGGAGAGTAGATTTTGATGGAGGAACAATGTCAAGTTAGATTCAACAACAAAGCATACCATGATGATGTTTTGTGTGATATTACGAAAATGGATGTGTATCATTTGTTGTTGGGAGAGACAGTGACAATTTAATAAAGATGTGGTGTATGATGGGAAAGCTAATACCTATACTATATGAAAGGATAGCCAAAAGCACAAATTGATGTCATTAATGAAAAGCAAGGAATAATTTTACAACAATGGAGGGATGTTTGTTGGAGACGAACAATATGTGTTGATTGTAAATATGTGCAACATAACTAGAATAGGTGGTAGTACTAGAAATGCAAAAGTAGTAGCATTGAGAGTTAGCAATGATCAATCATCAAGAGGAGGTAGTCCAAAGAATGGAGCAAATGAACAAGAGGATGAGTTGCATGAAGGAATCTACAATTATTGAATGATAAATGGAAGGATATGGTGTAGCTAAGAAAGAGGTTGATTGATGTGAGGGATTGTTGGATAGGAAAGGAAAGTGGGTTGTGACTAAATATAACAAAGAGTAGGTAGTGCAGAGAATAACTAGTTGAACAAAGCAATAAGCAATACACAAGATGGATCGTTGCAAGTATATCTTGGGAGGTAGAAATAACAAGTTTAAGAGGAAATGATGGGAAGGGATTCCTAGGCCAAGGTAAGCTTCCTTCGAAAATGAGGAACATTTTTTAATATACAGTGGATTTTAATGCAAGACATCCTAAGAGCATTGTAGGGAGTAGCATAGTATATAGAAAGATAAGAATCTAAGTAAAATAGTGTGTTTGATTGATAATTGACAATGTGTGGGAATGCAAGTGTGTGCTTTCCTCTTTGTTAGGTAATTAACAGGTGTAGTTTTAGTGGTAGTTTATGTGTGATTGATCTATATGATGATAAAGCTTGTGATGACTTGGATGAGTCTAGTTTAATTATTTAGTGAATGAATGTCTACAAGTTCACATAGATTTTCTATTGGAATTGGTGTGCTTCGTGGAAGGTTATTTTGAGTTTGCACCAAAGGGTAAGTATTTTTGAATGATGGACAAACAATTGGGAAGATGTGTGGTGAACCATGTGGAAAATATCCATCATTGAACTATTCAAAGAGGTAAGTTTGTTATTATTGTAGATTGGCAACATCGTTTATGTGGTTTTGGCTCTATGTCATATTGAGGCCAATGTGGATTGTTTGGGAAGATGGAGAAAGGAATACATATGAGATTTCAAGGCTTTTAGAAGTAAAGAAGAATGCTAAAAAAAATAGTGGAGTACCAATAAGACAAAAAGACTAAGAGGTGAGCAAGACAACAAGAAGTGTGATGTGGGGTACAAGTACAAGAGTGGGTCATGTTAAGGATCCATAGAGTTATCTTGTATGTCATCCAAAGTTTGGAAGTAGTTTTCTTAGCTATGTGTTTATGTTAAGCCAATGTGGTAGATTATAATTGTATTTTAAAAATTAATAAGAGATCTTTTAGAGATTTTTCCCAAATTAAATTTGGTTTCAATTGTCGTGCTTTTTATCTAGTGCTTATTTGTGTGGGCTATACGGTTACTAGTTGTGAATGCATCAAATTTTGCATCAACAAATTGTTGTTAGTAGATCTCAAGCTAAAGGAACTTGGTTTTATGTAACTTACATTGTCATTTCAAAATGAGAGATTGGTTTTTTGTGAACTAGCACTACAAAATATGGGTCGCTAAAAATTGAATCAAAATTACATAGTTGAATCTCAATAGATCATCACAGTATATTGTCATTTTATTTTAAAGGCTTATAAAACTCAATGGTACAAAGCAAGTCCATATTCACATACCACGCCTTTGTTCTATAATATCGAAGAAATATTATTTTTGTTGTACACTTATTATTTTGCATTCCTAAGCATGATGGTTGATGGGTGAAAGTTTTCACTGCGTAGTAGACAAGTCTAAGAACTAAGTGTTTATTATTACTTGTATGATGATACAAAAGAGTTGGCATGTACAAGGGACTATATTGTAATCTAAATGTGAAACAAAAGATAAATATCATTTAGTGAATGATCGTATTTCCAATATAGATGCCCATTTGCAAACAAGAGGACACAATTGCATGTTCCTTCCATAATGCTTTTGTATTGAATTTGAAACAATTGTAACTTGTAATAATAATATTAGAATATTGACATCGTTAAATCATAAGTTGAAGTTCTTTGAATAATAATTGTAGTAATAATATAGTAAATATTTTGACAAATAATGAGAAAAGTTTAGCTTTGAAGCATCTACATTTAAATGTTAAAATATAAAACACTTCTCTTAGTAAGTAAACAAAAGGCACGTTGAATCTAATTCTTGTCAATTAGTAAAATCTACAACACATTGCTTAGTTAAACAACATTATAACAAAAACCTATAACATATTGTTTAGTTAAATAACATTATAACAATAATTGTTTATGCATGTAAAAAAAAATATCTAATAATTATCTATACATGTATACCATATAATTATCTAAGACCAATGTTTAGATAAATAATAAATGATAAATTATATAATAATAAGATTAGAGTAAACCAATGAATACATGTATACCCCATACAATTGTCAATGGTGTGGCATCAAGTTTTGCAAATTCGGTAAACCAATGAATACAGATAGCGAAATTCAAAACTGTCGATGAAATGGTCTTCTCCCAGGTCGATGTTGAAAAACTGGAGGTAACATCAAGTTCGGAATTGAAGTATGTCGTCCATTGAAAAAACTCCCAATTCAATCTTCCAAAACTGTCAGCAAAATTGACCATATAATCTGTTGTCACAAAATCGAATTCCCAGCCACTTACACCTGCATTCTTGTTATCACGTGAAAGAAAACAAGGCAACTCTGGTTTTGATCCAGGTGGAGGCAACCAGTGTTCGTGACAAATTTACCGCGCACAATAGCCGCAAGTTCCGCGAAATATGCAAGACATTTGTGTGGGAGTTATATACCACAATACTAGCAAGGCAAGCTTAGTTAAACTTACGGCCACAAAATAATTGCATTTAGAAGCAATTGAGACCATTTATTTTCTTTCATGTCTCTTCCTGCTCCATATTTGTGTCAGCAATACGCTTGTATCCTTCAATAGATGAGAGCATGTTTTCAACCTTTCCAGCTCGTATTACCACTTCCCATCCTGGACCCTTGAGAGGAAGATTATTCGAGTAAGTACCAACATCTTTAGGTGAGCCCTGAACCATGTCACTACGGTCCAAAAGCTGTAATAGATTCGATTCACTAATCTCCTGACTCTGAACAAGCTCTTCTTCTTCGTCTATTTCTTGATTCAGTAAAGCAAGGAGATCAGATTCCTGTGCCAAATTCAAAGAACTCCATTAACCACTATTTCTTCCAGGACATCATAGGTTGTCATTGTTACTCTTTATTATTCATCAATGCAATATTGGCTACTAAATCATTCTAGAGTGATTGGCAATCCTGTAATATTAGAGCTCTAATGAATTGCAAAATTCAAAATGTTCCGATGACCCCGTTCATGTAAACAGTAATATTAAATTCTAGTTGTCAAAGAAAACTAAGCTTGAAATATCTAAATCCATACCTTAAAGAGACTGTGAATAGTCCGGTCCTGGCAAAACTGACCTTTCTCAATTACCGCATGCTCCAACTTCAACTTGCCGGAAGCAACTTTAAGCATCCGACACTATTTTTCATCAACCAAACATCAGTGACCTTTTAGCTGTTTGCAGGAATGTTTCAAGTCCCAATTGAACAACACATTAAGCATCTGACACTATTTTGAAGTATTTTCACCAACCACAAACATCAGCAACCATTGCCTATTTGCAGGAATGTTTCAGGGCCCAATAAAAAGCACAGACGTTACCTCAGCAGAGTGAGCCGTACAAAGCCTATAAACGTGCACAGGCTTGGTTTGCCCAATCCTATGGCATCGATCCATAGCTTGCAAATCCATTTGTGGATTCTGTAAAGATGCCAAATACCAGTTAAAACTTAAACATCCAAAATGATATAAAACATAACACAAAATTCAAATATCTAAACAAGTGCATATATATAATATCATTTTGCAATTACAATTTCTTACCCAGTCACTATCATAAATAATACAAGTATCTGCCGAGGCAAGATTTATTCCAAGTCCACCGGCACGGGTGCTTAGCAAAAAAATGTGAAGATTACTTCCTGGATTATTGAAATCGTTGATCTGAAATATCCCAATTAAACCACCATTACAATCAACTGCCATATAAAGCTTGTGGATGAAGTCACAATTAGCAATTAAAATAGAACGATGACAAGTAGTGATGAAGGACACAGTAAATGAACTTCTTTGAGAAATCAAGATGCTTCCTTCAAAAAAGTGTTTAGCTTTTCACTTGACATGTACAATTAAAAGAAAGTCCGCCAGTTTGAGAATAACCTGTCTTTGTCTATCAGCTAATTTAACTCGTCCATCAATGCGACACATTTCATGGCCCATCTCACTTAAACAGTACTCCAGCAGATCTAGCACTCTAGTCCATTGAGAAAATACAAGAACCTGTCCACATTCTAAATCAGTATTACAGCATAGAGTTTAATTTTGATAGGAACACTGATGACCAAGATACAAGAACATGTCCTCACCTTATGTCCTCTGGCTTTCAAATGTTTTAGAAGCCTATCTAGAAGCTGAAATTTGCCACATTGTTCCATCAATTCATTTACTGGAGGATAGTCAACTGAGATGAGCAAAAATTCCAATCAGGTTTTATGATTTTATCTCAAAAAGCTTTGAACAAAAGTTTTTTTTCCATTCAGTCATGATAAAAGCATACAAGAAATCTCAAACTGTGACTGCAGTAGATCAGGATGATTGAAATTCTTGCGCATTTGAATCATCAAATTGTCCAAAGTGGCTTTATGAGCTCTTGTACCTGTAGAAAATATGACTTGTTAAATTTTCTACTTGAGATGAGTAGAAAACTTTAATCAATGCATCCAATAAGTCCTTCCAAACACACAATATTAAGAACTAAGAATCTTTACTGGGCTAAGTTTTTCATGCCTGTATGAACATATTAACTATAGGAGTAATTATCCATGTCATAATTCTACAAGTTGTTCTTACCATTTACTGACTTATCATGTAGATATGGAATAAGAGTCTTCTTTATTAGATGATCTTGGATTTCTTTCTGCATTTTAGTCATTCGTGCATATAATATTATTTCCTTTTTCAGAGGAAGATCTTTCTCCACATCTTCTTTCAGCCTTCTCAAAAGAAAGGGTCTGAGAATTGCATGAAGCTTTGAGATTACCTAGAAACAAATTGCAAAGTTTGAATATGAGAGCACTGAACTAAATTTGACGAAACTGAAAACACATAAACAAGCTACATTATCATTTCAACGAATAAAGATAAAAAGAATACACACTTGGACCCTTCTTTTTTCATCAATTTCTTCCTGTGCTGTTCCATTTATATTCCTTCCAGATAGATTAAACCTGGAAACAAACTCAAAGTTAACATGCAATCCAGCAACGCAATGTATAAGCAGAAGGTATATTTTCTTAACAGACATGTCGTAGATCCTCCATCATGGTCACCAAAGCAACCTAACAACAATAAACTCTATCGGATGTGAATGTATAGTTCATAGTATAACATGAACATGAACCATACTCTATGAAAGCAACATATCCAACTAAAAGGCATGTATATCTTTTCAATTAAACCACATAGATACATAGCAAAAGAGATTGTCATTCCTTTAACCATGAGATGGTTAGAGGTACACAATAAAATTTGATCTTTATGACAAGATCATCACATTAATGGCAAGATTGGACATATTCTGGAAACAATATGGCATAACATGCAATCCAGTAGTGCATGTGTGAGCAGTAGGGTATATTTTCTTTAGAGGCCTGTTGTAGATCCTTCATCATGGCAACCAAACAACCCAACAACGATATACTCTTGAGGATGGGGATGGACAGTTGACAATAAGAAGTGAGCTCTACTCTATGAAAATAACATGTCCAATTAAAATAGGAGTGAATATCTATTCTCACTTAAACTGACAAGTATAGATAGCCAATATGATTGTTATCCTTCTCGCCATGAGATGGTAACACTATAAAATTGATCTCTACGATGGTGATCATATCAATGAAGCAAGACTGGAGATGTTTTGAAAGCCCAACAAATGAATAAGCCAATACATCATTATTCTCATAGGGACGAAACTACAATTGTTTTTGCAACTTTTCAAAAAAAAAATCTTATTGTACCTCCAACATTCTTCTTGATCCTAAAGTTTAATTGCTTGCCAAAATCATTATATCAGTAAATAAAAACAAAATCCCTGGTACTCTTGTTGTTTTTAATTGATTGCTCAAGTCATCATATCAATAAAGCTGCACCAATTTATTATAGGCTTCTCTTAGTTACATGATGTGTCATTAGAAGTTCAATATGGGAAAAAATGGTTATGTTTTCATGAAAAAATTCACCCACAATCACTTCTTGTAAGTAAAATATTTTCTACTACAAAGCCATTCGTTCATTTGGGAGAAATATTGGTAGTTAAATGCATAGGGGATAGATTTCAATCAAAAATATAATCAAACAGTAGCCTTAGCAACAAGAGCCCAAACAAAAAATCATCTTATATTTTTAATCATTATATTAAACAGAAATAACATAAGCTCTTATACAAATTGAAACAATTTGGGAACAAATGCATAATATACACCCATTCAGATATGTTCTCTGAATGATATAAGGAATTCCTTTTCTCATTTGAATAGCATGAATACCAGATTGTCTCTATTGCAATTTTCCACCATCCTTTTCCCTTTACAGTGTTGATAGTATATGTTCCCCTTTTATTCCCTTCGCATATTTCCATCTTGTACCCTATGCACAGTACACATTGACCACAAGATGAGGTAGTGCTAAACATTAAGTTTTTAATTTCATATGCCAGCCTAAGGGATGAAAATATTTATTAATGGATTCCTATCTAGTAGGAGTTACATTCTTAAGATGAGGATCAAAACAGAGAGAAGTATATAAGAAAAATTGCTTTGGCAAGTGGTCTATATTATCGCTAGGAAAATAAGGAGTCTCAATATCTCTTAATCAAGAAATCTATCATCAAATCGTGATAGAATCAGCCTGGGTTAAGTGCTGAAAATAGAAGAATAACTGCAAACTATGTAGGTGTTGTGACCTTTTCACACATCGCCCCATTACAAATGGGGACCCCCTGCGTTTTGGTCTGTTTGAACTGTTTTGGTTTTGGTTCTTGGTAGTTCTGGCGTTAGTCCCCTGAATTTCCTCCCATTTCCAATGAGAATTGGTGAATTTGGCTAATCTGAAATGGAGGATTGTTTCCGACCCTTGAAGGTTTTAGTTTTTGAGTCTTTCCCAATTGAGAACTGTGAACTTGGGTAAAGTATAGAGTTAAAAGTACCTAGAAGAGGAAAAAGAAGAAAAGGCAGCCAGTTTCAAATCCAGTGTGACAGTTAGAAAAGTATATAAGAAAAGACTTTGAGAACATATCAATGAGAAGATTTCCAAAATTTGGAAGATGAAGAAGTGGAGTTGAAATCTAAGTTGATCTTAGAGGTATATTGCACCATGAAGTTCATCTATTAGTTCAACAAACCTAAGGAGGGTATCAGTTCTTGATAGTTTTTTATTAAGTGTCCTATAAGCCACACACATCCCCATAGTAGTGCCACCTTTCTTTTTCAACAATACTATGGAAGAAGTAAAAGGACTAGAGCTAGGTTGAATACATCCCATCTCAAGTAAATCCTTAATTGCTCTCTTAATTTCTTCCTTGTATCTCTTTGGATATCAAAATGAAAAAATGGAGGTGTGAGTGCAATGGCGCAATGGCCTACAAGGTAAAGGATTATGAGATGCCTTGCTTACATTTTGCCTTGCAAAATGAGTCAATGTCCCATAAAGAAAGCATTATTCATGTGACGACCAATGTTGTATATCCAAATTTGTTGGAAACCTCAACCAAGGGTGATGATCGAATTGCAAATATACATATCTCATGGAATAAGGAAAGCTAGGATGCAAACCAAGTTCAAAGTCATGAAGAAAGATCAGGGCCAAGACATCAAGATAAGAAATATTTCAAGTATGAGTTTGAGAACATATCAATGAGAAGATTTCCAAAATTTGGAAGATTAAGAAGTGGAGTTGAAATGTAAGTTGATCTTAAAGGAGTCTATTGCACCATGAAGTTCATCTATTAGTTCAACAACCCCAAGGATGGGGTATCAGCTCTTGATAGTTTTTTATTAAGTGCCCTATAAGCCACACACATCCTCAAAGTAGTGCCACCTTTGTTTTTCATCAATACTATGGAAGAAGTAAAAGGACTAGAGCTAGGTTGAATACATCCCATCTCAAGTAAATCCTTAATTGCTCTCTCAATTTCTTCCTTGTATCTCTTTGGGTGCCAATGAGGTGCGGTAATGATGAGTTTTACTCCCTCTTCTAGTTCAATGGTATGCTTTTGATTGCAAATTGCCCTTGTCAAAGGGTTTCTTATGCCCTAAAGGCATATTCTTGGGATAGGTGTTTGAAACATCCCCTGCTAGGTTTAGACCTATTATAACCAGAATTATCCCATATTTAATATTCTTATGCCCTAAGCTGAATTGACAGAGATGTAATGATTCAAATCTATGTTATTCCAAGGTTCAATGCAAGGAAAATTGTTCATTTATCCAACATAGTAAGTAATTTGGTTTTTATTAGTTATAATTCTTAAATGTCGATGTTGATCTTACTACTACCTTAGTTTGAGAAGGAAGAAGATATGAATGTAACCAAGGCGCTTAGAGACCAAGCACAATAGGCTCCCTCAAAGTTTACAGATCCAAGCCCTTATCCTATCTTGGGAATCAACCTATTGGCTGGATTTAGCCTACCGCTCCTTGGAAATACTCTAATCCCTTACTCTTCAGGTATTGAGCAGTAGCAGGATCCAATCACAGACATACATATATATTCTAACCATTTATCTTTTTCTTAATAAACTTTATATTCCTTATTTATTCATAACTATACTTCTTAAATATTAGAATACCGAACATATCAGGTTGTTGCAACAGTTGATAGTTTTAATGTGGAATCCTTGTTGACCCGCGTCTGACTATCAGTCTGAACTGCATATATCCTTATACCTTTACTATTTAATGATCTTCAATCCTTCGATGGTAGTGTTGTGACCTTTTCACACATCGCCCCATTGCAAATGGGGACCCCCCTTTTTTTTGTTGCCCTTTTCTTTTTGGCTTGCTTGGTCTCGGTAGCTTTTGGCTCAGTCCCCTAAGGTTCCCTGTGTTTTGATGTGAGAATTGGTAAAATTTGGCCAAGTCTAGAAAAGTGTTGTCCACCTGGCTCTTAGAATGGAAACTATGTGTTTTTATGTGAATCAGGTCAAGTGTGAATGAGATTAATCTTTAAAAAATGAATGTCAGTGAAATTTTAAACATCTTGACATACTTGCTATGTTTGGAAATTTCTATTTTTAGTAAGTCTATTTTTGGCAGGTCTATTTTGGGAACAAGTGAGCTATGACTGATAAAGAGACAAAAGGGTATCCAATTCTATATCCAAAAGAATAAACAAGCGAGGCCGTCAATCAAAAAATGGAAAATTCTGAACTCTTGGAAAAATCCGAAATTTCGGAATGAAGAAGAATCCTTAACTTGAAGAAAAATCCACTACTTCAAGAAAAATCCTCGACTTGAAGAAAAATTCACGACTTCAAGAAAAATCCACGACTTGAGGAAAATTCCACGACTTCAAAAAAAATTCCACAACTTGAATTAAAATCCACGACTTGTAGAAAAATCCACGACTTGAGGAAAAATCCACGACTTGAAGAAAAATCCACAACTTGGGGAAAAATCCTTGAGTTGAAGAAAAATCTACGACTTGAAGAAAAATCCTTGAATTGAAGAAAAATCCACGACTTGAAGAAAAATCTACGACTTCAATAAAAATCCTCAACTTGAAGAAAAATCCTCGACTTGAAGAAAAATCCTTGACTCGAAGAAAAATTGAGACTTCAAGAAAAGTCCACAACTTAAAAAAAAATCCACGACTTGAAGAAAAATCCACGACTTGAAGAAAAACCCACGACTCGAGGAAAAATCCACGACTTCAAGAAAAATCCACGACCTCTCCAAAATCCTCCCTCCAGGAATGGTGGAGCGCGAGTCAACTTGGTCAAAGGAGAATTTGCAAACAAAAGAAAATCCTCCAACATGTGAAAATTTTGGAAAGTTGTAAAATTCCAAAAACGTCAAAATCAAAAAGGTGAAATCTTGGAAATTTTATCGAAAAAGTTAAAAATCCAAAATTTTGGAAAATTCCAGAAAATGGCAAAACTTAAAAAAATGGTTGAGTATTGGAAAATTTCTCCTTCATGCAAGGAAAAATGTTTAAGTGTTGGAAAATTTCTCCTCCATGGAAGGAAAAATGGCTAAATGTTGGAAAAATTCTTCTTCGAGTAAGAAAAAATTGAAAATCTTGAAAAATTCCAAAATCTTGAAAAAATGGAAATCTTTGGAAAATAAAGAAAAAAGAGGGACAAAGTGAATTTAAAGCATGAGAAGAAGAAAGCGTGCAAGTTTTGAAGTAAAAGTGATAGAGAGAGAAAGGATCTTTCGAGGAGAGAAAGTTTCTTTCTAAAGGGAGAATTTTTTTATATTCAGGGTTCTATGAGTTTGAATTTTATTCCCAGTGTGGAATGAGATGTAAAGTGTCTTCTATCTTATTTCCTTGCATGATTCTTATGTTTGTTATTTCATTTTGCAGGAGGAAGAAT
>MU224936.1:354612-371789 GCA_018584345.1 Thuja plicata | reverse complement strand
TTGTCACATACAATCAGTGAACTTACATCCAATTCTTCCTTGATTGATATGTCATTCTTTGCATCTTGGTGTTCCAAGCAATGACCATTCTCCAAGTTGTTTGGCATCTCATCATCCTCATCTTTGACATGTGATTCCTTTTCAGCAGGCTTTTGTTGTATATTAGAGTAATCAAGTCAAAACAATGTATATGTGAAATAAATGCTGACTAAAAAGAAAAATAAAATGCTTCATTGTCACATACAATGTATATTATATACAAATGATAAGAAAATACAAATGCGTCACATAAAAAAGACACAAAACAATGAGCCTAGAAAAATGCATGCAAAAATGGCTTTCAACTATAACACAAAATCTAAGTTCAAAACAACAACTCAAACAAGTTAAATCAAGAATTCAACTGTTCATATTTCCCCAACAATGGCCACAAGGCACAATGGTACCTAAGAGAACAAAAAAGAAATTATATGATAAAAATAAAATAAATTGGGATACCTCTTCTGCAAAAACAGAAATCGGTGAACTTTTATTTTTGAGATTGCTGAGCTTGTCTCCAATATCCTCCATTACCTACTCCTGTTCGACTGCCAGAGAATTCAGAGCAAATAAGAGTTCCAACATGTGTCAATGCATATACAGACAAATCAAAGCATATATATTGAGGCAAAAATCAATATTTCATGCCAATAGTAAAGTGAAGCAATCTTTGGAAGATGTTCCTCATTTCAAGACCACCAACCTATCTTTCTTATCCATTACATAAGAGTACACAAACAGGACCACGTGTTCAAAAATGGATTCACAAAAATTGGGCATTTCCCACAGAGAAAAGCATGAGATCACAAGGCCTTCCACCTGATAATTTAATAATAATCACATATAATTAGATAATTAGGGTAACAAGTTGGGACACAGAATCCACGAGATTCGGCAATATAACAGACAAGAATACTGGAATAACATAGTACATTTACAATCCTTGTTAACAGGGTAACTAGTAAGACATTTAAGCATAACGCATATTATTGGAAACCACTAAGAGCAGGAATTTTTAAATTGAATTTTTATGAAACTACTAAAGTTAAACCAAGCCCTGTTTGAACCAAGAGTGCATTCTCCTCATGCTCATTCACCATAGGAGGCTCTTTCTTCCCGGAATCTAGAATGAACAATGAAGCTAAAACCTTCATATTGCTCAGGGACCTTAACTTTTGGTAGTGGAGGAAAAATCCTAGATGTGAATTCCAGGGTGTATCAATAATTGTATGCATCTAGGTATGGTTTGCTTTTGGCAATATGGATTGCATAGTTGCTGGAGATGAACTTCAAATCTCTCAAGTTTTGATGGACGGCACACACATGCTAAAAGTTAACAAATTACCAAATTCAGCCATTGATAATTTCACAGATAAAAAAACAGAACATTTCTCTTCCAGAGCACCAAACACTTTCGTTAAAAAGCTTTACAGGCATATCCCTCCATGAAAAAGTCAGGAAACAATCTAACAAGCATACATAGGATAGATGCATCGCCTTTATGACCTGGCAAAGCTTGCCTTCAAAATCCATTGATCATCTAATGCAAATGCTATAGGATTTCTATAGCACTATAAAATGAAGCACTACAAGACCTAATTAGGCATCAATGCGATATAATATAAATGCCTTACTTTGTGAAGATGTTAATAGAGCAATTAAAATGCATAAAACAAATTCTTGTAAGATTTCCTAATTTTATATTCGTTCTCTTTTAAAGGATAAATGAATATGGATTGCAAGGGTCAATAATAATAGTTCTTCGTAACATTGTTTAATGAGATCAGTGATTCTTGTGCAAGAGTTCATAAGAAAATTATTAATTACAAATGTAAAAAAAAGTTTTAAAATGCTGGTACATAAGTACTTCCTATCCTCCAACTATCAATATTATATCACCCAACAAAGTCAACACATTGTGAATCCTGAGCTCATCTTGTGCATACGCTAATGCAGAAAGACGTCATATATAAAAAGACAAAAGAAAGTCTCTATTGCTTTTGGGAGGTTCATCTCATGTTGAAATAATGAGCTACCGTATCAAATTGGGCTAGATAAAACTGCAATAGAACTCATATCACCCAACATGAGCTTATCACATTTACATAGAAACAGACAACGCAATGTCTAAATGGGTAGATTAATTATAGGAGGCTAGTGAAAAGCTGCAAGGACCAGCCTGTTCAACCAACATGAGCCAATCACAATGCTAAGATAAATCGTTTGTGTCCTTCTACTTAAAAATAACTTTGAGGCACTTATGTCCCAAACCCTGCTTTTCTTTAGGCCGTTAAAACCCATTTATGTCAGAGAGACCCACTTCATCATGAGTGTAGGTCACTCTGTGCAATGTAAAGACTCGTGGAGCTATAAAATTTATAATCTTCTGCTGAATGATACAGTTGCAAATCTAATAGAACTAGTCTTGTACATCCACCAATGCAGAAAGAGGTCCTGTCTTCGAGAACAAAAGATGTCAGTATCACTTTTGGGGGTTTTGGCTCTTGTTTAAGTGGCAAGCTCCCCAACAACATCAATATAGGTAAAACTGCAAAAGTCTCCATTTACAAGCTAGGAGGTGAATAAAGCGAGCAGCCCGTTTAGCTAGTGTGAAGCCGCAAGGACCAGCTCATTTAGCAAACACGAGACAATCACAATAAGATGTAAGGTGCACAAGTGCCTCATAGTGATGTTACTTAAAGATGCAAACACTCAACGCTGTGGCCTCATGCCAAAACCCGCTTCTATCTAAGGCCTTTATCACACCATATAAGTAAGAAAGATTCATTTTACGATGAGCACAGGTAGCTCTTGCAATGTTAAAAATCATTAGTGAATGTGTAGTTCATAACCTCCTGTGCTATCCTTCTGCATTCCCCAACACAGAAAGAGGTCCCATCTAAAAGGACAAAAAAGGCCTTTATCACCATATCAGGCTCGGTGAGACTGCAACAGGGCCTGTATTATCCAACATGAGCTACTCATATATATAGCAAGCTAGATTTAAGCAGCAGGAAGCCCATTTAGCAAACATGAGCTACTCGCATTAATATCAGGCTATACTTAAGCAGCAAGAAGCCCGTTTAACCAACATGAGCCAGCTTGCATGCAATACACAAGTATACCTTTAAGCAATGTCAGCCAAGGATGATAAAAGACAACCTCATCCAAAAACTTACCTTCATTTAGCACCTTATAAAACCCATTTGCAAAGGGATGAATACTTTTGTAACCTCAGGCACATCTTGCCAACATGAGCCAGTCACGACAGTTCATCAAAGTGGTGTTGGAAAAGAATGATTAACTGTGACCTCAACCATAAAGATACTTTCATTTAGCACCTTATAAAAGCCATTTGTGCCTGAAATGCTTATTTTATCGTGAGTGCAGGTGGTGACATTGGATATAAAAAACCTAGGAGCTGCAAAAACATAATATTCAGCTAACAATTTAGAGTTGCAGGATATCAGATATGACTCGAAGATAGAAATTCTCTGCAACTAAAGATTTTGACAGAAACTTTTACCAAAAAATGCAAGTCTACAACAATGAGCGGTCTACTTTTTGTTGATGACTATTTTTTACATTTTCAGAAAAAAAGTTACATCAAAATTCATTAAAAACCTGTGGCATGACAGAAGACTTTGAGTTTTGCTGATGACTTTTTAAAAAAATTTGGAATAATGGCACGTTAACAATTCACAGTCAAATGACAATCTGCATAGACTCAGTTTTAACTTACATAGTTTTCAGTGCAGGGCACCTGAGATGCTATAGCATAATGAAAATCACATCTTCTTCACATCATTCACGTCAAAATCCTGCTAAATTTGCAGAGCCAGAAGTAGATAGTTCAGGGAATTTTGCCACCAAATTTAGCGCAAGTTTTGGATGCAAACGCCTAAAAATCTACATAAAGAATAAAAATACCGTTTCCCACGGACTTGATTTACTGCAAAATTCGACTAGAGCTCCCTCCCGATGGGGCCACTACCTTAGGCATCAATGCAAGAAAACTAGTCGTGTAAACCCTACAAAAACTTCCTAAAAACATAGAGTTCTTAATTTTTTTACAAAATAGGCTTAATAAGTTACTGTATCGAGTGTAACTTTTTCACCTTCCTTGCCTCTGAAAGTGTAAGCCAAAAACCAAGAAAAAACCTTGAAACTCCAAAAATATTGCGTTGGAAATAAATGTGTAAAAATTTTACGCCTTGCTTGGACCTTGTGTCCACCGCAATCCCCAACAAAAAGCCTGAAACCGCCCAAACAGTTCATCTGATACAAACCTAAGCATTCTTGTAAAAACTTCAGACAAATCTTCGCCGGATGGTCAATAAGTCTAACATTATGAGTATTTCCAACACATTATAAGACTCTACACATTTGTTTACAAACAAAAAGATTTCTAATGAAAACATAGCTCGAAAATTAAATCTATTAACCATTTGACAAGAGAAAATAATCAAAGCAAACATATCTTCTCAGATATTTGAACTTTCTTGGGGACCCCTATAATTCTCTCAACGGAATAAAATCATAAAAACAAACACATAAAATCCCACAAGTGCTGTTTTTATTACAAGCATGGATAAGAAAGCTAAATGTCCGCAACGCTGAACAATGCCTAATTACAGTGAAGAAATTAAACTAAGAAATGCTATGACTGAACTTTACAAAAACACGAGCAGAATTAAAAGCTTAAACTACGCCATTCCACTGAACTTTCTGACAGCTCAATAGAATAAAACCATTAAAAAAAAATACATAAACCCCGAAAGTGCTGCTTATATTACAAGTATGGATAAGAAAGCTAAATTCCCGCAACGCTGAACAATGCCTAATTACATTGCAGAAATTAAACTCGGAAATGCCATGACTAACCTTTGCAAAAACACAAGCAGAAATAAAAACTTAAGCTACGGTATTCCAGCAATTTTTCTGGCAACCCCTATGGCTCTCTCAGTAGAATAAAATCATAAAAACAAACAAATAAACTGAACTTTCTGACAGCTCAATAGAATAAAACCATTAAAAAAAAATACATAAACCCCGAAAGTGCTGCTTATATTACAAGTATGGATAAGAAAGCTAAATTGCCGCAACGCTGAACAATGCCTAGTTACATTGCAGAAATTAAACTCGGAAATGCCATGACTAACCTTTACAAAAACACAAGCAGAAATAAAAACTTAAGCCTCAGTATTCCAGCAAATTTTCTGGCAACCCCTATGGCTCTCTCAGTAGAATAAAATCATAAAAACAAACAAATAAACCTCCAAAGTGCAGTTTTTCTTACAAGCATGGATACGAAAGCTAAATTTCCGCAATGCTGAACAATACCTAATTACTCCGCAGAAATCAAACTCAGAAATGCTATGACTAACCTTTACGAGAACGCGAGCAGAAATAAAAGCTATGCTATTCCGCTGAACTTTCTGGCAAATCTAGAGAAAATCTACGCGCAGAGCCTTCTGTGCGCCCTTTCACTCTGTAACCTAGAAAAAATCGAGTCAGCCACCTCAACAAAAGAAAAGAGAGGGAAAAAACTGGCGGCGCGAAAAGTACAGTGAGTAACCTAACAACGGCTAGTTATAAATGTACGCCTTTAATTTAAGGAATGCCAATTATTTAATTGGGTGGAGAAAGTTCTGTTCTTTTACTTGTCCCACCACGTTTAAGACAGAAAGTGTCCTATTTTTGTCGTGGGCCTTTTTGGGCAGCGTGTGAATTAAAAAATAAATTTCCAAAGATATTTAGAATAATTGTAGTAATGATTTTGTGGAAGTGGAGGAACTTTTATTTCCAAGAAGTATGTGGGATTTAATATTTTGTCTCTAATTTTGTATTTTTAAAATGCTCCTTTCAAAAAAAAAAATTTATACAATTGGTTTTGGAAGAATTTGACTATATCATGTTTATGAGCACCTTAACTTTGGGCTTCTTACAATCCTAAGTGGAAATTTCAAGTCACTCCCATTTTTTTAATAGCACCTTACTTGGTAAGTCCCCTACTTATAACTAAGGTTTCCGGGTCACATCATCAAAAAAAGGGACATATTTCATTCAATTATGGGTAGTCATCATTAGAAAAAACAACTTTAATGTCACAACTATTAGTGCAATATTGTCAAAAATAATAGATATTAAATCAAGCAAGTGTGAGTATTAAGTTAACAATTGCTATCACAATCATTAGAAGTATTCATTAATTTTCATCATTATTAGTTATTTATTTATAATACAAGTTATTTATTTAATTTAAATAAATCAATAAACCTATTATTATTTTGTCATAAGTTAACTTGTTGTCAATTTAACAAAATATTTATTGATAAATTGTTAAAAAATCATTATTATTTTCTTATGAATTCAGAATGATAATGTTTTTGCATAATTTTAGTTAGTTTATCTACATTTTCAAATTTATTTTTGATCTTTGATCAACTCTCTATTTTGTCCATCCAGTCTTTCAAATTTATACATTCATTCTTCTATTCATTATTTTCATGACTAAATCTTAATATAAAATAACTCTTATCATTTTCCTTGTTCAAATGTCATTAGTGTTTGTTATTGAGTTGAACACTCACATATTGTTAAAGTCTTTAGCAAATCATTTCATACTCTTAATCTAAGATTTGTAATTGAATTTGGAATCACATTTAAATTTGTGTCGTAATTCTTATTTCATATTTCAAATTTTAATTGCTTACAATAGTTTGTAGGTCTAATTTTGGCCACAAGTTTGATTCATGGTAGGGACAAATGTGACTAACATAGTTGAAGTTGAGTTTGCTATTTCGAATAAATATTTGTTAACTAGTAATAAACAGCCAATTTGTTAAGTTTTATTAGATTTCCACAATCCATTTATGTGAGAGTTAACTTTGTGATCCATCATCATGATGATAGAGAGATCAACTCATTTCTCTCCTTGATCTCTCTTTCAACCATGATGGATCACGGAGTGTGATGCGAAACATTAATGCAAAAAACTCTCACATAATCATATTCAAAAACATTTACTAAGCTAATTTGTTAGTAAGAAATGTGTCTCTTCCAACGTCAACAAGTACATCATCTTCTCTTAATGATTCGCAACTTTTTTTCTCTCCTCTACATTCTGTCTTCTTTTTTGGTTAACTCCTCCAGCAAGAAAAGTCATCCTCGAGCCTCGCCCTCAGCTTCTCCTCGTCAATCTGGCTCACCATCATCCAAGTTCTCCAATCCCTTGTCGTACCAATGTCCCCTCGACCAGACTGGGAACGGGACTTTTGACATTTCTTCACACTCCGGTTTCTCTTCTTTTGTCGATCGTCCTTCATCAGACCTGTCACCCTCTTCATCCCTCCAACCCCCCGCAATTGTCATGTCATTAATTGGAAACCCCCTCGCTTCCCACTTGTTATCAACCTACAAAAATTTTGGAAATTGGGAAGAAAAATTGGTTTTGAACCTTTCAAACTTCCACATTGACCCTCTTTCTTTAGCCCGTTTGTTTCCTGGAATATGACAGGAATTGGCATTATCTAATTCTGGATAATGCCAAATTCCATGTTTGGGTCCTTGGAAAAATATGGAATTGGAATTTTGAAATTCTCATTTTGCCCCAAAAATGGGAATATCATCTTCCACCTAAATAGGTGGAATTGGAATTTCAAAATAAGTGGAATGGGAATTCCAATTTTTAGAAAACCAAATTTAATATTTTGTGGGATCCGTGACTATAAAGATGTATATTATATTGCTATAAGGATGTATATATACACGTGTGTGTATATATAAATAAAGAATTAAAATTCCTTATGCATCTTCTTATTCATCTTTGGGGTGAACCAAACGGGTCAAACCATATTCTGGATTTCATTTTGAGGATAAGCATCTTCCTGAATATGCAGCATCTTCCTGAATTGACCATATCTAGGATATGGTATTCCAGTACCCAAACGGGCCCTAAGGGTTTTGAAAAGAGGTTTGGGCTTTGCAGTGACTCCCCGCTCCATTCCACACATTGATTTTCTTATTGAAATCAAAAAATTTATTCGCTCGCTTCATCTAGACATCGTTGAAGAGGTGAGACAAGATTGTGTCATGGTGTTGAGATGTGCCAAACCTCCCAAGTCCATGTTCTCAAGCATGAACTTCATGCTTTCAAGCATCTGTTAACTAACAAGGACTTGGTGATTTCCAAAGCAAACAAAGGAAATACCACAATAATCATGAACAGTGATGACTACAATTCCAAAATACACGTTCTTCTATCTGATTATGCGAGCTATAAAATCTTAACCTGGAATCCTTGTTCTAAGATTCTAAAACAAGTTAAGATTGTAGTCTCCAACTCTTCATTTGATGCTGACATCAAAAAATGTCTTCTCCCCTCTAAGGAAATCACCCCCACATCTATGGAGTTCCTAAGGCCCCGTTTGGTTGCTCGAATTGGGGCATAATTAGAAGCGCCACTTCCGCTTTTGGAGTAAATCCCTCGTTTGGTTTGCAAAAATGCAATTCCCAATTTTGACTTGAAAATTCAAATTTAGCTACAAAATGAGGGGCACCATCTTCCTACCCAAGAGGTGGAATTAGATTTCAAACGCTGGTTATTTGTTTTTTTAAAGCCCAATTTTATAATTCGTCGGGTCTGAAATTAGGGCAGAATACCCTTTTGGGATTGCATTCAAAATTGGGGTTTGTGATATAGCGGCAGGAGCGGTCGACAATGGGGTTTGGGGTTTGCGGTCAATCCTCTTGAACGATACAACATAGGCAGCAGGAGCGGTGGAAGTATTTGGTTCTCTGGGTTTGCAGGTATTTTGTCAATTTGAAGCACGGTTTAGTCTGTTCCATAGCTGCGAAGGGTTTATCTTTTGCCAGTGTAATGTTAGAAGTTCATCTCATCTTATTACTTTTTTCTTGAGCCAGTAATTTGCTCTCTGTTTCTTGCATCGTACGGTGGTTTCAGTCTTGATTCCCGAGAAGGGCATTTGTGTCCTTTTAATATTGGTAGAACCTAAGTTCCTATGTGCATCTTTCATGTCTGATATGGATATTTATGAAATAACAAAGACAAACTCTCTTGCATGGTCATTCCTTGTGTATGAAAACCCTTATACTCTTGTTTATACATCCTTGCAACTTTAGTCTTCTCTTACATCAGAAAATGTCATAATTTCAAAGATTTGTTGCTATTTTTTACAAACAATATAGGTTTCTAGACAGGAGCATCTACTGCTATGCCATTATTTTGCAGATGAAATTTGACCTCAATCTTTGTCTCCATGGAAATAATGCAAAACACTTTATTTTTTCCTCGTAAAACTCCATGTTCATGCTCTATATTTTGTATATTTTGGTTGCCTTCGAGCTTGTGGAATTATTTCATGAATCTTGTACGTATGTTGTCATGGATCAATTGTTTGTATTCTATGAGTGAACGACTCGGCTTTCTTTATTCCCTATTCTGGGCTTATGGCTCTGTCTTCATTGCAACACTAGGAATGCTTTTTTTTTATACTTCCTATGTATCTTTGACATGCAGGTTCACCTTCTGTGACTTATTGCAACTACGCAAGAGCAAAATATGCCTCATCTTACCCTTTTGAAACCAATTCTTGGTGTGAACTTCTTTCTACAAATTTACCATTTTGCAATACTACAATGGAATCAACATTTTGAATTTTAGATAGTCTATGAGCCGCCAATATTGTGTTCCAACCTATCATAATGTTTCAAAAGATTGCTGAACAAACTGCTCTGATTCTATGTCCAATGCACTTTTTGCCTCATCCAAAAGTAAAATTTTGAGCTCTTTAGCATTGCTCTAGAAATAGCTACTCGTTGCTTCTTCCGTCCATAAAGTTGTGTTCCTCTCTCACTCACCTGGGTATTGTATCCATTGGTTAGATTTTTTTGTAAAGGAGTGAGAATTAGCAACCTTTTAAAGTTCTTTAATCTCGTCCATGCTTGCATTGTCCTTACCATACAAAATATTTTCACTTATACTAGTTCCATATAATCTTGGTTCCTGACTGATCAATCCAATATGATCTTGTAACCACTTCATTTGCAAGATCCTCAAATTTTTCCCAACTAGTAGTACTTCACCTTGTTTATTTTGATATTCCCCTCAACATGTGATAAAGTCCCACCTTTCGAAAGGTTGTAGCTCATTGTTGGTTTTTGCTTGATCATTCTAAGAATGTTATATGCAACTGCTTCCCCTTGCCAAATAAACCCAATTTTGGAGCCACTTGACCATGAGCAATTCTACTAATATTGACATTAAAAATGGTTTTGAATGCTTCACAACCACTAGTTTCTCCATGTCTAACAAGGACACCTACATACTAAAGAAGAAATGCCCATGCACCAAATAATAATCCATATGTAAAGCCTACACCCAATCCTTTCACAAAACCACCTTTCTTTCCCAACTTTAGAGTAGTTCCAAGAGCTCTTGAATAATCTTGAATAGCCTTGGTCTCTCCCACAAATGAATACACAATACACACCTGAGGTATTGCCTCTTCTACCACTTTTTCAGCCTCAATGTATGCTATTTTTTTTTAATAAATCAGTCATGGCTGCAATATATGCACCCCCAGTTATAGCCATCAAGGGAACAAATGAAACTATAAGTAGTGTAAGCTTCCATATCGAGGAGAATCCCACTGCAAATCATGTAATTAATCGAGCTATATAGTGCAAAAAAAGGCCCATCTTGTCACTTATTGTAACTTGTATAACCACTACATCATTGGAAAAACAACTGATAATTTTTTCCCATGCTAGCATTCCTATCAAATTAACTAACATCTTGGCTCAATACATATTTTAAATATCGCATTCTTATGTGAGTTGATTATCGCTCACTGATTATATTGGAGTGGAGTTGTGTGTGTGTGTGTGTGTGTGTGTGTGTGTGTGTGTATTAGTGTTGTTAATATTATATTGGAGTGACCCTGACAAAGCTCCAGGATCTGATGGCTTCCAAGCCTTCTTTTTACAAAAATGTTGGGATATCATTGGGGCTGAATTATGGCAAGCAATCGAAGCAACTAGGAATTCAAGTACTTTACTAAAAGAAATCAATAATACTTTCTCAACACTAATCCCAAAGCAATCAAACTCTGAGTCCCCAGGAGACTTTAGACCCATAGCGTTATGCAATACTATATACAAGATTCTATCTAAGGCTATGGCAAATAGACTTAAAAAGATAATACACAAATTGATCTCTGAAGAACAAACAGGTTTTGTTCTGAAAAGATCAATTTATGACAGCATAATCATCATACAGGAACTGATATATTCATCTCAGATTAACAAAGACCCTTGTATGCTAATGAAACTAGATATAAGTAAAGCTTATGATAAGGTGGATTGGCGGCTCTTATGTAAAACATTGAGAGCCTTTGGATTCTCCCACCAATGGGTCAATCAAATTTACAATTGTATATCCACCCCAATGATTTATGTATTAATAAATGGATCACCTGAAGGATACTTTGACATTTCTAGAGGAATTAGGAAAGGGGATCCCATTTCGCCTTATCTCTTCATCATAATGGTGGAAGCCTTCGGTAGATCAATAAAACTAGCCCAGTCAGAAGGGAAAATCCATGGGGTTAGAGTGACTGATGAGGTTGAAAATGTTACTCATCAACAATTTGCTAACGATACTATTCTACCGGGTGAAGCTTCAAGAATGGAGGCCCTCCAATTTAAGGATATTATCAATACCTACTCAAAAGCCTCTAGACAGGAAGTAAATGCTGAAAAGTCTGAAATTTTCTTCCTTAATGTTCAACCAGATATTGAGAGGAATGTTTGCAACTTAATGGGTTTCAAAAAAGGTGATTTTCCATGTAAATACCTAGGTATCCATTTGGAAAAGGGTATAAAGAACAGTAGGACATGGGACAATATGGCAGCTAAAATAGAATAAAAAATGGATAGCTAGAAAGGGAAATGTTTAAACAAATCAGGCAGATCCACAATTATTAAAGCGATTCTTTCGGCCATACCTACTTATCACTTGTTGTGCTTGCCTCTTCCTAAAGGTGTTGGGAAAAAGCTAAATTAAAAACTAAAAGATTTTTTCTGGCAAGGCATAAAAGATAAAAAGAAATTGGCTTTGATCAAATGGGATCAGATTTGTAGACCAAAAGAGTTTGGAGGCTTAGGAATTAAAAGTTTAAGTTGGCATAATTTAGCTTTAGGAGCTAAGCTAGTATGGAGAATGTACCAAGAGAATGACAGTAAGTGGGCCAAAATTTTATATCATAAATACTTAAGCAACTCAAGTCCGTCAACTTTATTCCACATAATTAATCCACCCAAAGGCTCAAAAATTTGGAATTTCATGATGCAAAACAAAGATCTTATTTCAAATAATCTTACTTGGGATATTGGTAACAACCAAGATGCCCTCTTTTGATCAGACTCCTAGGACAGACTCCCATCCCCGGATAAATCAAACCTCCCTATCAATATCAAAAATACTTTAACACAATGCTGGGGAAAATATTTTAAAGACTATATAGTGTAAACACAAGAGGGTTGGACATGGAAAAACTCTATGAATACAACTCCAACTCAGGAAGACCAAAGCACCCTAACAGGATTTTTACTAACAAGAAAAGTGAATCATAAAGCAAGGAACGATAAACTGATTTGGGGTATGTCTAAAGATGGTAAATATAGTGTCAAAAAAGGTTATGAAGTCATTATCAATTTGCAAGGTTGGGATAAAACAGATATCCCCCTTAACCTTTGCTGGGATTTGGCTTGCCTCCCCAAAGCCGGAGTCTTTTTATGGGCTTCTCTTCAAAAGAGAATTCCAACATCGGATAGATTTACTAAGCTAGGATTTGAAGGCCACTCACGATGCATATTATGCAAATCAGATTCTGAAACAACCAATCATATTTTATATGATTTCCCTTTTTCCAAGCATTGCTGGGTATGGTTATACAGAAAATTAAATTGGTCTTCGGCCTTAAATGACAATCTTTGGAATTTACTGAAATGCTGGCCCCAGAATAGAACTAACGTGTATAATATTATATGGAGAATTGCTCCATCTATCTTGGTTTGGGAAATCTGGAAAGAAAGAAATAGACGTATCTTTACAGACATTACAATGAACAGAAAATCACTGATCAACAAAATAGAATCAAGTATAATAGAAGTTGTCAACAATCATCTAAGAAATACATTTAAAGAGGAAGGTACCTTCTCTGATTGGGATGCTGAATTAAGGAAAAACTGGAAAAATCCAATCAATCCACCCCTCTTGCATCTCAAGGCTAACAAGCTAGCAAGAAAATCATGTAAATGGACTCCCCCACCAACTGGCTAGATGAAACTAAATTTTGATGGAGTGTCTTGAGGCAACCCAGGGAAAGCCAGCCTGGGGTGCATTATTAGGAATGAATGTGGAGATTGGGTTATTAAAAGGGCAAAACCCTTAGGCATATCCTCTAACAACATAGCAGAGTTAAAAGCCCTTAACGAAGGATTAAAATTATGTATTAAGAGTGGGTTACATAATTTAATTATTTAAGGGGACTCACAAATCATTCTCAATGCTATTAGGAAGAGTACCCCTAACTAGATTTTAAACTCAAAACTTGAAGAAGTGCTAGACCTCGTGGACAAGATTCGGGAAATCAGAATCGAACATATTTTTTGAGAAGGTAACAAAGAGGCTGATGTCTTAGCTAACCTTGGTGCCAATGGGAAGGAATCCACTTTGGTTAATCTAAGGTTTATTCTTAACCTCTAAATATTTTGATACCTACCTTTTATTAACCAACTTTCTTCTATAATTATACATAGGTTAGATATTTGGTTCCTAGATTCTAGCGCATTATCTTTAATTTTGATTATAGAGGCCAATTCTCATTGATCATCTTATTAGTAGGATAGATTAATCTCTCTCCCTAGGTCTAGCCTTTATATGGATAAGCTCGTTATGTTAAAGTTAGATTATATCAACAAGTGGTCTAACAGTAGAAATCAGTCATATGAGGGACAATAGGCTCGTCGACTTCAGATATGAGCCCATTAGATGAACATCATCTCTTTGGATCGAGACATGGAGTAAGGGCTCTTGATGCTGGGGGAGATAGTTGTCTCTGCACGGCATGTGTAAATTAATCCATATGCCTTAGGATAGTGATCTCTTCTTGCTAGCAGAGCTACCTTGCTTCTCTTCGATTTCAGAATTGTAAGTATCACCTTATATCACCTCTATATTAGATTACTATTGTCCTTTTCAGCTATAGTATATACTTATTACATTCATATAAACATATTAATCTAAACATTTCTCTCTTGTATTCCCTAAGATACCAAGCACGACTGTGTTTGGCCAATGCAGGACTGATCCAAATTAGGCATATAAGGTACCTCCATTATAGGCCAATTCACAAGTGTGAGTTTATATACCTTATGATATAGATATATAAATATTATCTTCAAAAGAAAAAATGTTTTATAATTTTGGTATTAGCTATACAGGCAACCTTTATTTGTTTAGAATTTTGAACTGAGATAGGATATCCACTTGCAAACATTTAAGGACACAGATCGATTTCAACATAGTTTTCTTCGCATATATTAACTAACCATTTTCACTCTCACCCAACATATAACTCTCCTACCAGCACTTGTAGACATTATCATATTTAGACTACAATCATCCTAGCTCCCAAATATGTATATTAACAAAGCTTTCCCTTCCCTTCTCTTATTCTTATAACTATCATATTATATGTCATCCCTAAAATATAATTGATCTGATCGAACCTAGGCATAGTGCCTATTATGGAAGGAATATCTCTATGTAAAGAGTCATCATTCTATAACTATGCTAGATAAATTTGGACATCTACGCTTGAACAATTAAGATGGACTTTTCTCCCAAGTTTGGTGTAACCCTAATCTTGGACATCTTCATGACACCTAGACGACATCAGTAGAATCGGAGATTTGAGCGGGAGTTTGCTCCATCCGTAAATTTAGTGCGCATTCTTTGCGGGTATGGGACCCTACCATATGTTCAGGGGGCCGAGCTGATCATTCACGATTTTTAAAAGAACTCAATGCCTTAGTTTAAAGGTGATCTCTCTCTACTAAAGATCATCATATCTAATCGAAGCAAGCAATCCATATTCCCTTATTCTTTTCGCAAATATAGGACTCTAGGACACCTCGATGAAATCATGATCTCTTTAAAATGATTAGCACTCTTATCTTTACCGAATAATGAGTTCCCCAGAATGGATAGCTAGATGTTTCCAGATGGCTCCTCGAAACTTCCAGTAGCTCCAGTTTTGGTAATATCTAACCTCAGCTCAACGAACTTTTTTTTGAACCATTTGTTTTACCTTTCCTCTGTGGTAGCAAGGATGGATACTACAATCACATTATTCCATAGGCAGGAAGTAAGAACTATGGCATTCCTACGGAAGGTCAAACCAGAGAGATGGGAAGCATTCTGAGGAAAATTGATGATGTTTCACGACTGGCTATTAAAAAGGTGATTGGGGAAAGAGATCTCGATTATAGCCAAACTTGGAGAACCAACAGTGATATTATAGGATCATTCTTATTAATTGCTTTTAGGGCTAAGGTGAAGTATTGGGATATCAAAAAGCTTTGCATTACTTTATTCGATGATACATGGCTCGAAGGGTTGGATCATGTTGTGGAAAGCATTAATAACAAACTTGAGATCCCATACCCGGAGGATTACATGAATTGGTTGGTTGGGAGTCTCAAAACGTTAAAGGTCAGCAGAAGGCCAATTTTGTACATCAAAGATAAGGTGAAATTTGAAGCCGTGTGGCCTGAGATGGTCAAATATCTTCACTTATTTTTTAAGTAGTATGGCATCAATGAAGATAATAGTGATTGGGTGGCATATTTTTTCACTTCTTTAGGTGTTGAAGTCCCCCCAAACATCAACTTCCAGGACTGTCATCTCTTCAATGTCTGCCTTCCCTTTTTGAGAAAGTCTTCGAGGCCAAATGGTTTGAAACGACCATGGTTAACTAGTGAGGAGACCCTCTAGGACATGGACTCAGACTCTAAAGAAGACATAATGGTCATTGAGCCTTCTCTTCTCGCTGTATAGTTAGTTTTTTTCAAGCTATTTTGGTTATATAGGCTGTTTTTAGGTTAGCTTGTAGTAACGACTATTTTTCCTTCTCTGGCCCTATTTTCTTTTCCATCTATATATATGCACTGGCTGCTGGTTAGTCTCAGATTAGATAGAATTTGTTCAGCTCGTATCGGTAGTATAGTATGTAAATACATATATGTTCTGGTTGCTAGTTAGTCTCAGATTAGATAGAAGTTGTGTAGCCTGTATCGGTAGAGCAGTATGTAAATGTATATATGTATAGGAAGGCCTGCTACACATGTTGCCTTCATAATTTGTTGTATATAATATAAACACTATCAGTAGTTATCCTATTATCTTGTGTCCTATTGTATTATTTACAATGAATTTACAGGTAACTGCCATGGCTAATTATGCAGTGTTTATCCATCTTTAGAAAGCACGATCTTAGGAGCTTATAGTTTGAACAAGTACGAAATTCAAGGCTAAACAACAATAACTATATGAGAAATCATGGGCTTGGAGATATGGGTCAATAACAAATAAGCCATGAAGGTAAAATTGAACAAAAATAATTAGCAATTCTCAATCAAACATACCATTTGAGCATTAAAATATAAGTCCGTTCTAAATCAATTACTAACAATTAAAATGTCTAAGCAAACTAACCAACCAATAAAAAAGGTTATACTTGAATAACTAAAACTACATATTTAGAAGTATTCACAAATACTCACAAACTAGTAAATTTATGGACTAAAACACAATGAATTCTCCATCAAAGCAAATATGGAAAGATTTCTAGCTAAGACTCGTAGTTAAATTAAGGAGCATAGACTTAGCCAATCTAATTCGAGCAATTAGCATTTAACCTTAAAATTCAGCATTAACATATAACAAAAAGAGAAATATTTATATTAACTCATTGATATATATGCATATATTTGTATACTTCTATTCCCTCTCCTTTTTTCATATATATATATATATATATATATATATA
>MU224936.1:287803-346796 GCA_018584345.1 Thuja plicata | reverse complement strand
AGAACGGACAATGATTTGCTTTTTTTTTTTTTTTTTTATCATTTACAGTTCAACAATACTCTAGAATTGTCAGTCTTCTAATTTTTACTCTGTCGTCTATCTTATATATTCAATTTAGATAAGCTTAACTAACATATTAAATTAAGAAATTGTTTATATTAACATGTTATATGTATTTCCTTCCATTTAAGTCGCTAATTACAAGATTGTGTAGCTTCATATGATATTCTAATAGATGGTCTGAGTTAAATAGAAGATGCGGGTCTTAGTTGGCAAGGTATTCTTGCATGCATTTTGACCATACTGAATTAGATTATATGAGTATGATTGTTGTGGGTGAGTGAGATTTGATGGCTTTTTTTCAGTTTGTTTTGAGAGAGGCGATGGGCAAGGTGTGAGGTGATCTGAATAGAAATTGTGTTGTGTGAAATTAGAAATGATAATGGATAGGGATGGTTGTGTAGAATGTAGGTTAGATGGAGGAAAAATTATACATCTTAATATAAAAGAAGAGATATTGTGATGAAGGTGGTGAATCTCTTTTCGTGGTTTGTATCATTATTAGCTGCCTCGAATAGGAATTTTGTGCTTTCTAGTGGACTAGAAAATAGAAGAGTAAATCATTTGTCACATTATGCACATTGTATGCTAATTAACCCCTCGATCTCATTTCTTGCATATCTTTGTGAGCCTTCCTATAAATCTTATGTGGATATACTTATTGAAAATGAATTCAAGTTGTCACAGTGCACTCGTAAAGTTCAATGTTGGTAGACACATGCATAGGGTATCAAATCAAGTTTACTGTTGGTATAATACATCACAGTTATAATTGCTAATATCTGTTGTTTTCATTCTTGTAAGTGGTTGTTATTGGTTAATTGTTGTGTTATATATTCTTATATACAATTGATCAATTACATCATCAAGTTTTCATCATTCGCCCATATTTTGGTATCAAAGCGTTGATGTATTCAATGCTTGTGAAATATGGCTTGTCTCTTGTATGGATTGCTTTCCTGTGAAGTTTGGGAGCATGAATGCATTTTGTTTGAGGGAGATTTCTATTATTGAATGTCAATATTTTCTCTATCTAGTACAGCTGAAAAGGATTCCTATTGAACTTATCATGGACCAGCTTTGTCAATTTTAATGTGAGAATGACTCGGTAAGATTCTATAGCTTCTACTAGATTCTTTTACTTCTACCAGTCCCAAAATTACTTCTACCAAATTATTTAAGATTCTATAGCTTTTACTAGATTCTTACTTCTATAAGATTCTATAGCTTCTACTAGATTCTTTTACTTCTATAAGATTCTTTTACTTCTACCAGTCCCAAAAGTACAAACTCAGCAAATAATGATTTCCAGTCTGAATTATATTTCTGTGTGTCTCTGGTTCTCTTAGTTGTAATAAATGAAGCAATTTATCAACAAGTCCTAATGAAACTACAATTTGGTATCAACTTTCCTCTCTTTCTATTTATCAACAAGTCCCGTTGTGAATCTGTAACTATGGCAACTTTAATGTCCTTTAAAATCTGCTCTAGTGTGCTTCAAAATTCTGCTCTTCAATGCTTCAAAGATCTTCTCTAGAATGATATTAAATGAAATATTCCATTCAAAAGTGCTTCACACATTCCTCTTATATCTTCACAAAGGGAAACCCTGATTGAGAAAGAAATGTCATATTGCAAGGGGTGGAAACTTTGTTCTTCTTGCATTTATTAGTCATGTTGCTTTGACATATTTAAGTGGAATACACCAAGGAGTACCACATGAGGAATTCTTAATATAATGCATTGTCAAGGTGTACTCTCAGAACCGTCTGTTTCTAGTTCTTGAGAATAGATGGATTCGATTGTGTAGATATTTTTTGCATCATCATTTCTGATCACACTCTGTGATCCTTCATCAAGATGGAAGAGCAAAAGGATTGAAAGAGAAGGCAATCATTTTGCTCTCTTTCAATCATTTTTCTCTCTTTCATCCCGATGATGGATCACATAGTGTGATCCAAAATGTTGATGAAAAAATTATGTACACAATCGAATGCAATGAACTATCTGATAAGAAAATCTAAAGTACACAAACATGTGAGTCCCCACATATGTTGATAAAAAAATGAGCTATCTAATGATTGTTTAATGTTCATGTTTGTGAACAATCAATATTTCTGATGGTACTCCTTGGTGTATTCCATTAAAAAATAAACTAGTTTTAGTTTTTCTATCATGTTTAGTTTGTATATGCATGATTGACCATCTAACAATACATACAAAAATGGGAAGAATATGCAGGATATGAGATGGTTTGTCGTCGAGTGTGGGACATAAGGGTGTAGAGTGTGGATTTCTTATTTAACAGTGTATTTTCACACCACCATTCAGTTCATGGATATTGTTCTTCCCCATCTTCTATCTGATTCTATAAATGTTTCATTATTTTTTTCTATAAATACTAAGTTTGGTTGCTTCAATAGTATGAATGAACAAAAATCTGTTTGATACAGGGGTGATGGCTATGAGAAATTTTCCTATGTGTGACTGTGGTGATGGAGTGCGTTGCGTGTTGAGGATGTCACACACAGACAATAATCAGAACCGTAAATTTTGGACTTGCAAAAATAAGAAAAAGGTTGTTAATAGCACTATATTTAATGTTTACAAATAATAAATATTAATCATTATAGCAAAAATAACTTAGATTTTTATTGTAGGATGGTGGTGGATGTGACTACTTTCGATGGGCCAATGATGCCCCATCTCTGTCTACATCATCTGCACCATCTAGACATATACATATTGTGGACGATGAGTGCAAGTCTTGCAAGGTGCTCGAGACCGCTATGACAAAAGCAGAGGCTACCTATAAAGTCGATGTCAAGTTTCTACGATATTTTATTTGTGCTCTAATCACACTACTTTGTTGGGTCATTCAACAAAAATAGCTACACACACACACACACACACATATACTATGATGAGGACTACGATACTTGTTTAATATTGAGCAATGCAATGATTATTTATATTTTTATGCAAACACTTGTATGTCTCAATTCCAACCAATTCTTACAATACCATTCTGCATTCCTAATTTTATTTGGTATATAGTCTCGATGTCATAGAACTTTACAATCACCCTGTTTGTTACCATATCATTCATGTAGATCCTAGACATGAAATTGTAGATCCTGGACATCAATTAAACTTGATTCTAAGTGCAAAGAAAAACAAAATATGATGTATTTGTCATTTGTGAAAGATTGAATATGATATTCCATATAAATTTAAAATATAATCTAATAATTAGTAGAAAGGAGATCAACATATATTTTTATGAGCATAAGCATGAAAAAATAGTTGTCTAAAAGAAAAGTAGACGTGTTACTACACATAGTAATTAAATCTAATTCAAGCAACAAGTGAGCTATCACGAATCAGTTTCCTCCGCGAATAGTTTCACCCTTAAAAAAAGTCATTTACACCCAATAATTTAGAGGATAGTTGAAGCTCATAAAATATTAGCTAATTAAGGAAGAAAAGAAAATGTAGTAGCCAAAAAATTCTTTAGATGTTAATGTATTTTTACTTTATCTATGACTGTGTAGTTGCGTATTTTCTAGAAAATAAAGCAATCAAAGATTTTAAATTAGAAAAAGTAAAAAAAAAAATAACGATTAAAAAAAAATTCAAAATAAAACAAATAAAAAAATGGACAAAATAAATCACAATATTAAATTAAACATTATTAAATAATAAAAGAAAAATTATAAAGTCTTTGTCAAATTCCAATTCCAATTCAAAATGTAGAACCAAACATAGAACATGGAGTGTCTAATTCTAATTCCAATTCCAATTCAAAAGTGTTGAACCAAACGCGGAAGTTGGAATTTGTCAGCTTCAATTCTAATTTTGAAATTGGCAACCAAATGCAGAAGATGGATTGACTAATCCATCTTTCAGGTCAACCAAATGGTCCAAACTATATTTGAAAGATGCAAAACCGAAAGATCAAAACCTTATTATGAGATAATAAGATTTTGAGTCAAATTTCAATTCCCCAACCAAACGGGGCCTAAGATTCACAAGGCAGGGTTCCTCTTAGACCCATTGTAGACTCTAGAGGTTCTCTTACCTATCACTTGGTCGCTTTCCTTGCCAAGCTTATCTCTCCAATCCTGGGCAAGTCTGATACCTTTATCAAGGACTCTAGCCATTTCATTCACTTCATCAAGGACGTTAAATTGGAAAACAATGACCTTTTGGTGAGCTTTGAAGAATTAGAGCTTTTCTCCTTTCCCCTCAAACCTTAAACGGTGGAAAAGATATGTAGATGATACTAATGTTTGTTGGCGTCATGGCCTAGACAAACTTGAAGAATTCCATGCTCACCTTAATGGCTTAGCACGCAGCATCTCTTTCACAAAAGAGATTGCGTTGGATAACCAAATACCTTTCTTAGACGTCCTGCTCATTAAGGCCCCGTTTGTTTCACGGAATTGGGAGTGACACTTCCCGTTTTTGGGAGTGACACTTCTCATTTTTGCAAATCCGCTGTTTGTTTCTCTAAATTGCAATTCCGGATTCGTCAAGCAAAACCGGGTTTAGACACCAAAATGAGTGGCATCATCTTCCCACTAAATAGGTGGAATTAGAAATCATACCCTGATTTTGCGATAATAAGGTTTTGAGTCAAATTCCAATTCCCCAAGATGCAAAACCGGGATTTCAAAACCTGATTTTGTGATAATAAGGTTTTGACTCAATTTCAATTCCGCCAAACAAACGGGGCCTAAGAAATTTGATGGTTCCCTTGCCCAGTGTGTTTTTCGCAAAGGGACTCACACCATCCTTTACCTCCATTCTTCCTCGCATCACCACCCCATCCAAAAGATGAGTATCCTCAAAACCTTAGCCATCAGAGCCTTCTACATCTGTGGTGGGGAAAACCTTGAGCAAGAGTTGACCCATTGTAATGATCCTAGCTGGTTTCTACCCAACAAGTTGACTGCGAGATTTTTTTTTGACTATTGGGAATGATACTTGTATAAAGTTTATAATGACTATGTATATCCTTTTCTTTATTCAATCCCTCAACGTAAAAAGGAAACAAGGGGACACCAGTCTCTATTATGTCTCTAATGCTGGAGTAAAATTAACAAGAATTCGGAAACAATAAAGAAATATTTCAGATATGGTAAATCAACGGCATGGTATCATTTTGATATTTAGTAACAATAACAATGTCACAACCACAACTATAATGCAAACTTCCAAATATCAGTACAGACCCATTTCGTTGCATATACGGGTGTTTAGAATGATTTGGAAATCGAAAATTTATGCACCTGGTAGTGAAGACCCGTATCTTAGTTGGCGCTGGAATATGATGTGCAGTCACAGTTTGCTAAAGACGTTGCAAATTAGAGTAGACTGCAAGGTAGTGTGGTGGGTGTGTCACCTGTGCACAGTGCCAGTCTCCAATGCCGTAAGCGGCTACCACTTCTAACTCCTAGATTTCCGTATTGCAGTATTCCTTGTACGGGCATTGTACATTCCTCACGATATTACTGCTGAACCTTCACCCGTGACTGTACAGATGGGAGTCGGTGTCAAGACGTCACGCTATGAGTTGCGGTGTGCTGCTGGGAAGTCTGAGCACTCACCTTTCATCCGCGACACCAGTCAAAGAACATGACCAGTCCAAACTTCATCCACGCGACAATCCCTGTGGCAGTATAATGCCACGGTAGTGATACACTATAGAGATTCGTCTCAGCCTTCTTCTCACGGGGCCACTTTGGTCATAAACTCATGTGCCAAAGCTCAACCGTCTCGAGACACGATTAATGCTCGTGAAGATACTCACAACTAGGACGGGATGTAACAGAGAGGGGGAAAGACGTATGATGTTGCTAAGGCACTTACCAGTATGTGAAGCCCTGCGTCTTTTAGTATATTATTCCTTCCCAACATGAAACTCCAGTTTTTGATTGGTATCCTTCCCAATGTGTCAAACTAAGAAAGGAACTCTGAATTCTTTCTCACTTCTAAAATCTATCAATTTTAATGCAGTGTAAGAATGCTGGTCTAATAAACTCAATTCCTAAACTTACTTTTGGAGCTCCAAGATGAAATTTGTATGATTCTACTACAAATGAGAATGTTGGGGCTACGTCCAACTTTCCAATATTTCTTCAAGGGGCTACGTCCTTAAGAAATAGACCAATCACAAATGTAACCAAGTTTGTTATCTTTTTTTTATAAATCTCATGGTGTTTTTCCCAAGGATTACCTTTTTCTTATATAACATCGAAGTGAGGGAAAACACTGAAAACTAAGCAATGTGGGATAAAAGTGCTCACTTAAGTTACCTTTTTAAAATAAAATAACTTTAAGTCATAAAGTGACTTTTTAATATCACTTTATAAAATAAAGTGTCTTAACTTTAGAAAAGGAGCCCAAATAATAAATATTCGCCCACTGAAGCCTGTGACTGGTTGGCATCCTCTGAAAGAAGTCATTAGCCTATCCGAATGAGAAGATAGACTAATCAGGCACCATAATGGCCTACTACGGAGAAGTAGACATTACAGTCCTCCCTTCCCGGGATTGCTTACCCTCAAGAAATCTCAACGTAGGGTGCTGCAGAATAGACTCACCCCCCCATGTAGCATCCTCGATCGGTAAATCCTTCCATCAAATCAAGTACTCTCGGATAGCCCTGTTCTACAGTTTCCTTTCTCTGATCTCAATCACCTCAGCTGGAACCAAAACCAATTTACCTTCCTCATCAAGTGAGGGTAATCCAACTGAAGGGACTATCTGCTGTCCAATCGCCTTCTTAAGGCAAGACATGTGAAAAACATTATGAATCTGGTTATCAACAGCTCGAGTTCATAAGCCACCTCACCAACCCTCCTAGAGATGCGATAGGGACCATAAAATGAGGCTTGAGATTTTCTGACCCACTCTTTTTCAGAGAACTCTGCCTGTATGGCTAAAGACGAAGGTAAGTCATGTCTCCTGACTCGAAACTCCGCTCTATCTGATGTTGATCAACATACATCTTTTGCTGATTTTGTACCCTCTGAATGTTATCCCTGAGAGACCTAAGAATATCCTGATGGTCCTGTAGCCAATCTCTCGCAATTGGTGCCCTGTTGTTCTGTAGAGTCAAGTCTATAAAAGATAATGGTTCGTTGCCATAAAGAGCTTAAAATGGTGACATGTCAATAGTCATATGATAGGTGGAGTTGTAGCAAAACTCCCCCAAATACAACCGTCTAATCCAAGCGCTCTGCTGCCCTGCTACATAATTTTAGAGATAACCTTCCACCCATTTGTTTACAATCTTCGTCTGCCCATCTGTTAGTGGGTGGTAACTGGTGTTGGGAGTCAATTCGGTGTCTTCCCACCTGAATAACTCCCACCAAAAGGTGCTGAGAAACTTACTATCTATGTCGCTCATAATGGTCTTGGGGAGACCGTGCAGCCTAAAAACTTCTCAGAAGAATATTTCAGCTACATGTACAACTGACCAATCTGCTGCCATAGCAAAGAAATGAGCGAACTTAGTAAGTCTGTCCACCACCACATATATGTTGTCCTTGCCCTGCACTCTCGAAAAACCAGTAATAAATTCCATCGAAATACCTTCCCACCTCTGAGCTGAAATGAGTAGGGGCTGTAATAAACCTGTCAGATGCTCATGTTCAGACTTGTTCTGTTGTCAAGTCTGACACTCTCTGACATACTAAAGGACATCATCCTTAAGGCCCTTCCATGAGAACCTCTCTCTGACCTAGCTGTAGGTTTTGAAAAACCCCAGATGTCTTGTTGTGGGTGCATCATGAACAACCCTCATTATCTTAACCTTAAGCTTAGAATCTGGCACTAGGTAGATCCTATCCTTATAGAAGATGATATCATCTACTACCTTGTACCTATTATGTGGGGACTAACCGTCCAAAATAGATGACAAGATTGAGTATTTTTAAAATACTCAACCAGCAAATGGGATTTTCAATTTGCGGAAATCTTTGATAGAACACAACAAGCAACAACTGAGGGTCTCCTAGAAAGTGTATCAACCACAATATTATTTTGTTCATGGTAGGGACAAATGTGACTAACATAGTTCAAGTTGAGTTTTCTATTTTGAATAAATATTTTTTAACTACTAATAAACAACTAATTTGTTAAGTTTTATTAGATTTCCACAATCCATCAGTATATTAAATGCTTCTAGATCTGATTATGTGAGAGTTTTTTGCATCAACATTCTGGATCGCCCTTTGTGATCCATCATCAGGATGAAAGAGAGATCAACTCATTTCTCTCCTTGATCTCTCTTCCATCTTGATGATGGATCATAGAGTGTGATATGAAACGTTGATACAAAAAACTCTCACACAATCATATCTAGAAGCATTTACTAAGCTAATTTGTTAGTAAGAAATGTGTCTCTTCCAACATCAACATGCACATCATCTTCTCTTAATGATTCACATATTTTTTTCTCTCCACTACATTCTATCTTCTTTTTTGGTTAACTCCTCTAGAAAGAAAAGTCATCCTCGAGCCCCGCCCTCAGCTTCTCCTCACCAATCTAGCTCACTGTCATCCAAGTTCTCTAGTCCCTTGTCGTACCATTGTCCCCTCGGTCAGACTAGGAATGGGATGTTGAAATTTATTCACACTTTGATTTCTCTTCTTTTGTCAGTCATCCTTCATTAGACATGTCACCCTCTTCTTCCCTCCAGCCCCCACAATCGTCGTGTCATTAATTGGAACCCCCCATTTCTCCCCACTTGTCATCAACCTACAAAAACTTTGGAAATTGGGAAGAAAATTTGGTTTTGAAACTTTCAAACTTCCACATTGACCCTCTTTCTTTAAGGGTTTTGAAAAGAGGTTTGGGCTTTGCGGTGACTCCCCACTCCATTCCACACATTGATTTTCTTATTGAAATAAAAAATTCCATTCGCTCACTTCATCTAGACATTGCTGAAGAGGTGAGACAAGATTGTGCCATGGCGTTGAAGCGTGCCACACCTCCCAAGTCCAATGTTCCTAACAATGAACTTCATGCTTTCAAGCGTCTTTTAACTAACAAGGACTTGGTGATTTCCAAAGCAAACAAAGGAAATACCACAATAATCATGAACACGGATGACTATAATTCCAAAATGCATGTTCTTCTATCTGATTCTTCGAGCTAGATAATATTAACTCGAAATCCTTGTTCTAAGATTCTAAAACAAGTTAAGAATGCAGTCTCCAACTTTTCCTTTGATGCTGACACCAAAAAACATCTTATCCCCTCTAAGGAAATCACCCCTACATTTATGGAGTTCCTAAGATTCACAAGGCGGTGGTTCCTCTTAGACCCATTGTAGACTCTAGAGGTTCTCCTACCTATCACTTGGTCGCTTTTTGTGCCAAGCTTATCGAGCTCCAATCCTGGGCAAGTCTAATACCTTTATCAAGGACTCTAGATATTTCATTAACTTCATCAAGGATGTTAAATTGGAAAATAATGACCCTTTGGTGAGCTTTGATGTTGTCTCTTTATTCACCAAGGTCCCCATCCTTGATTCCATTGAGATTGCTAAGAGAAAATTCAATAATGAAATTTCTTTCCTAGTAATGTTATGCTTAAGATCGAATTTTTTCTCTTTCCAAGGGTTGATCTATGAACAAGTGAATGGGATAGTTATGGGTTCCCCCCTCTCTCCTGTCATTGCTAATATTTACATGGAGAAATTTGAAGAATTAGCGCTTTTCTCCTTTCCCCTCAAACCTAAATAGTGGAAAAGATATGTAGATGATACTAATGTTTGTTGGCCTCATGGCCTATACAAACTTGAAGAAGTCCATGCCCACCTTAATGGCTTAGCCTGTAGCATCTCTTTCACAAAAGAGATTGAGTCGGATAACCAAATACCTTTCTTAGATGTCTTGCTCATTAAGAAATATGATGGTTCCCTTTCCCACTGTGTTTTTTGCATAGGGACTCACACTGACCTTTACCTATATTCTTCTTCGCATCACCACCCCATCCAAAATATGAGTATCCTCAAAACCTTAGCCATCAGAGCCTTCTGCATATGTGGTGGGGAAAACCTTGAGCAAGAGTTGACCCATCTTCGTAAATTCTTCAAATTAAATGGGTTCAACAATAAACAAATCTCGAGGGCTCTTCACCAAGCTATAACTCACCTCCTAGCCAACCCCAATCTGACCCATCATTCTCCCAACCCAATCCACCAACCCCCCGTATCCTTCACCTCCCTCCCCTTTGTTGAAGGTATTTCTCATAAAATTTCTAAGATCCTCCAAAAAAGAGGCCTTCATTGTGCTTTCAAGTCGGTGTCCACCCTTAGGAATTTCGTCCCACCTCTCAAAGACTCCAAAGACATCTTTTTAGATTCAGGAGTTTATAAGATTGTATGCTCATGCGGTACTCCTTACATTGGTGAAATGGATCAAGATTTTAGCACCAGGATCAAAGAACATATTATGGACGTTAGGCATGAGCGGGTCTCAAAATCTGCCTTACTTGAGCATTCCTCCACCACAAAGTACCACACATGTCTTAAAAGCACTCAAATCTTATTTAAAGAAGATAATTTCTTCAAGAGGAAGCTCAAAGAAGCCATTGAAATATGTTACCATTCGTCAAACCTCAATTGCGACGAAGGATGGTCTCTTAGCTCTTCATGGTACCCTCTTCTTTCCACCCTCGAATGTCATCACAACCACAGAGCCTAAGCTATACCCCCCTCTCATGGTTGGTTTCTTCCTCTCTTTTTCTCTCCGTCTCTCGCACCCTCCTTGTCCCACCGGTCTCTTGCTTCCGTTCTTTCTCCTTGTCTAGGCCTTCGAGTCCTCTCGCATCTTAGTTCTCCCCTGGCTTTCTTCTCTCTTTTTCCTACCCCTCATTATGTCATCCCAACTCCTTTATCTTCCCCCACTCTCCCCCATCTTTTCTCATTGGAATTACCTTTTTTGTTTAGTTTCTTTTTATTTTAATTTTTTATTTATTTTCTTTAGTTTTGTTTTTCTTGCTTCTTTATATTTGTGTGTACACACACATATATATTATATATATAAGTGTGTGTATACATATATATTATATATGTGTGTGTACACTTATATATATATATATATATTAGTTTGTTGTTTTTTGTATTGTTACCTTTTTTTTTTAGTTTTTAATCTTTGTAGTATTTTTTGTTGTTGTATGTTTTTGTTTATTTTTGTATTTATGTAGTTTTTCTATTTGTTTTGGTTATTAATTTTGTTTTATTTTTTTGTTCTTTGTAGATATTTGTGTTTGTTCTTTTATATTATTATTTTTATGTTTAGCTTTTCTCCTTGTAGGTGTGTTTATTTTTTATTATTTCTTGGGTTATCTTTTATCTTTTTCTTTTTAATTTTAATTTTTTTGTATGTTTATTTCTTATTTCTTAGTTTATATTTTGTCTTTATTTTATTAGTTGTCTTTTGTTTCTTTATTTGTTTGTTCTCATCTTTTCACTCTTTCTTCTTGTGTCATATTCTTGTCTTGGACTCTGTGCATGAGGTCACCTCTCTCACCACCCACATCTTTTTATTCTATCTTGTCTCACATTTATTCATTTTCTTTGCTTGCACCTCTTCATCCTCATGATGGATCATAGAGTATGATTCAAAATGTTGATGCAAAAAGAAAAAAACATAATCAAATCCAGAAGCTTATAGTTATGAAGAAATGTGTACTAGACTAATTAGTTAATTTTGAGATTGATATATGAATTCCTTATAACATGGTTAAAAATGAGTTTGTTAAAATTAGAATTGTAATAATTTCAACTTTTGATTAAAATAATATCTTATGCCAAATAATAAGTTAATTAAATAATGCTCACATAATATTATTATATTAATTAAAATATAATATAATAAAAATACACTATTGAGAATAAAAAATAAAGGTAAGGTGGATTAAGGTCATATAACGAGTCATGTTACTCTTATAAGCGATGTGAGTGCAATCACATAAACTAACCACAAAGGCTCACTAGAGAAAAAAAAATTAAATTGTGAAAGTACTTGTATATAGGTGGCATACTAATACATAAAACAAAACTTATATGAATAATAGCCAACAATAAAGTGTAAAAATACTAATCATGATATTACATTTTGAGTCAAATATATTATAATTTAGGTTATCTTTAATCAACAAATTTATATTGTTAAATTTTCTAAGTGGTGGAAGAGCAAGGTCTCCACTTAGTAGAATATGCAAACATTTTTTTATGAAATTTTCTGAACAATTCGATTAAATTAGAAATCCAAAATTACATGTAAAGCAAAAAATAATGGGAGGAAAAATTCACTCCCCAAGAGTCACATGGGTGAAGCCCAAATTTATAAGAAACAAGGGTCTTTCCCTAAAATATAAGCATCTAAAAACTAATTGGGCCTAGCCGAGAAAGAAAACACCCTCAAGTAGCCAAAGTCGTAGCTGATAGAGGAGGAGGGTTTGGTTCATCCTTCTTTCCCCATCCTGGCTCGTGATTAGGTTCGCGGCCTGGCAATGTCCATCGATCTATATTATCCCCATTAGCATCCTTATCTTCACGCTATGGAGGAATAGCCAAAGCCAACCTGGGATAGCCTTTGGAAGATGAAGGTCAGCCTGAATCACCCACCTGAGTTGGCCAATCAGTACTTGTTGGTGGAGTCAAGTAGGACTTGCTAGTAGAAGCCACATCAAGGGATATCCACAACGATGTGAAGGAACAACAAAGCTATGTGGAAATAAGTGGTGTTTGGGTGAGTAGCGGAAAAGTGGCTGAGACTAGGAACTATCACTATGTTTTCGGGAAGAACTTTGACCCCGATGGTGATCAGGAGTAGTAGAATGACTGCCAGAAATGGAAGCTTATGGAGAAACTCTTTCCACTATACACTAAGAAGTTCCCCAATGTTGTAATAATTCTTGCAAGTGGGCCACTTCATCTACTTGAACTTGTATCTATAACATCACATTATTGCAAATGCAAGCTTTAGCATATATGGGTACACAAGAATCAATTAAGGCATGTGAAAAAATCACCACATTTCTGTCTTTCCAAATTGCAAAGAGAATTTCCATTCTGAAAGTGTGTCAAACTTGCATAAAAGAAAAGGGAAGGGTACCTAGGGTTATCTCCCAAAAGAACCATATGCCAAGAAAATATTTATGGGCGAAATGGTGAAAAGAAATCATGAATCCAAACCCAATAATTCTGAGCCCTATAACAAAACCAAAATAAGTGAAGGAAGGAATTAGATTGGCCACATAAAGGGAAACAAGGATCTGGGATACCAAAATGATGGAGGCGAGACCCTAATGGGTAGACTTGGAAAAGAATGCATCAGACAAAATGTGTTATTTTGGGCTCAGTAATAACAAAACAAACTATAATAAAAAGTAACCTCCATGTGGAATGAGAAGATTTCAGATGCCAACACTGGTTTAAAACATCCACCATAGGTAAATAACGTGAAAGCCAACAATACCCCTATCGAGGTTTGTATCTTTGGAAAGCAGTTCCTAGGTCCCAACGTTAGTCCTTCCACTAGGCATTATGGCAAGTGATGCTAATTTTGTGCAAAAGTTCTCCTGGAAAGAGAGAGACAAGCATTTCAAAAGTGTCTCAATCATGTTGCGTAGGGAAAAATTGAGCCTGAGCATCCTCCCAACTGTAGAGAGACATTGTAGATCTACAAAAAAAGGTCCTTAGGGGTTTCAATGTCATGCTTGTGAAAGCGTAGAGCATGAAGACCTAAAATGTGTGTAAGAGGTTGGCCTTGCATTTGAGTTAATAGAGACCACTAGAGGTTGTGGTGATTGAAATATGAGCCATCTTTGAAGCCTCCTCCATTCCATCATAGCCATGGTTTACTTGCTTCCCATGCATGCTAAATGTTTTTTTCTACAAAAGAACCTTGGCTTTGAACTGGTTCTCTCATGATCAAAAGATTTTGGAAGCCAATCTCTTTCCAATGTAAAGTAAACCCAGACGAGATACAATGACAAAGAAGTACTTTCCAGGCTTTGTTTCTTGATACACATCGAACAACCCATTTGACATAAAGGACTTAACCCTGATTATGGGTGGAAATGAGGCTGAGACCACCAAATTTCTTAGGAAGGAAATAATACTCCTAGGCTACTCGATGAAAATCATATTTCTATGTATCTAAAGCCCATAAAAATATCATAGCAACTTCTCAAGTCTATGGTATGCTTCTTTAGAAGGAGACCAACAAGAAGAATAATAAACATGTGTGGCTGTGAGATTTTTGGAACATATTTGAAACTTCCCAACCAGGGAAAGAGGTTTGGTCAACCATTATGCCAACTTAGTTTCGATTTTAGAGAGCACAACATTCCCAAGCTTCGTGGTTGATCCATGAAAGGCAAATGGGATGCCTAGAAAATGGGAAACCTAGCCATGGTAGATCTATTTATAATTATACTAGAGAATCCATAGTGGGGCAGGCAAGAATGACTGACAAAAATAAAGGTGTTTATGCCATTGGATGGCTGAGCCAAAAGAAAATAGAAGGTGTCAAGGCATTGAAGATAAATTTTTATATTATCGCTATCCTCAATGAGAGCAAGGAAGGAATCATATTCAAAATGGTCATTAACAAGTTGGGCACCATAATTAGGAAGAGAAATGACTTGAACCCATCCAGAAGAAATAGAAAAGGCAAGAAAATAACCAAATCCCTCGGCAACAAGCACATATAATGAAGGCACCAAAGGGAAACCTTGGCAAATTGGCCTGTGCAAGACAAAAGTTGTGGACTAGCAACCATTAATTCTGATGCAAGCATTAGAATATGCAAAATATCATTTGAACTAAAAGAACAAAGCGAGGGAAAAAAATAAGAGCTTTTAACATAGCTAGAATAAAAGGCCACTCAATACAGTCATACGCTTTAGTAACATATTTTTTTAGGAAAATGGCATTTTGATTGGATTGGCAAGCCCATTCTATACCTTCTCTGACAAATATAATGTTATCCAGTATGAACCTAGATTGTATAAAACCAATCCATTCAGTGGGAACAATCTGAGGAAGGAGATGGAATTTTTTTAGAGTAAGTGCCTTGGTGATAATTTTCCTCCAATACATTGAGCAAGGTAATTGGGCGCCAATTACATATGTCTTCAGGATCACCGAACTTAGGTATGAATTTTATATTTCCTTTATTTATTTCTTCTCCTAAGGAATCATTTTGAAATACTTCAAGATAAACATGTTGAAGGTCTAACCCAACACAATCCCAAAGAGCTTTATAAAATTTAGACGGGAAGCCATCACACCCTGGTGATTTGTCATTGTCCATGGAAAAAGTTGCTTCCTTAAGGTCTTGAATAGACAAGGTTTGGTCACAAAAGACCCTTTGGGGGGGCTGATAGGCGAGTAGGGAAAAATACAAGACAATCCTCAAGGGCTTGTTCAATGGATGGAGAGGGGCTTGAGCAGCGAATTTTTTTTGGTAATGATTGACAATGTCCTGAAGTATATCTAGAAGTTCACTAAGAACTGAAGATCCCTCTGTTAGAGCTTTTTCTTGCAGAATCAAAATAGATCAATAACTGATCAACTCTATAACTCCCAACCTTTGATTCTGAAAAGACAAAGTTTAATTAACGAGGATAAAACATCCTCCTTAAGTTTGATCTCCACATCACTTAGGTGGGTATTACCTAATCTGCACACACATGACTCCTTTGTAACAAATACAAGCTTACAGATATATAACTGTGGAATAGTTTTCAAACCTTTAGGTAACAAATACCTCAATATTTTACCAAGTCTTATGCAATATTCCACTCACATAGAGTATGTCTGAAAACTAGAGCAATCCTAACTCCTAACAACATGAAAGGGAAATCATTTTCAATTGTGTTTTAGTTAATGGATCTCTGAAATGCCCCAAGTATTTCATAGACCAGTGCCTTATCCAATGGGCAATAGAGTCAAACATAACATTGCAAAGGAAATCATGAACAAAGGAAAACATCACAGTCTGATATGTCTATATGCCTCACATAAGATATACCCTATCAATCAAGTTCTACTTGTGAATCCACCTATGTATTCAAGTATAAAACTCCCTACTCAATGAATTTAACCCTCCCCTTGGAAGAGACCTTGGAATAGGCAATACATTAATCAACATCCACTGAAAGACAAGTCTGAAATATCCTTAATACCCCATCTCATACACACTTGAAGACAAATCTTAAAACACAGTCATTCCTTAAACGACTCTATTGTTGATCAAGAACGGACAAGAGTAAAACACCCTTAATGTTTTATTCTCTATGATTCAAGAAACATAATGGAGACAACTTGATATCAAAAAAATAATACTGAATTTCATTCATAAGTAAGCTATTACAATGATGTTCTTCCCTGAAACCAAAAGGATACAAGAACACCCTATATGCATAGAAGAGGGAAAATATATACAGAGGCACCACACTTGGAACCTGATCCAAACATTTGCAGAGAAACTGAATGCAATCAGGAACCCCCAAAATAGAGCAGAAAACATAAACCATTCAAACAAAGAAAAGAGGGATAGACATAGACGAAGGAAAGCCAAAATTAACCCTAACTGACACCTATCTATTTTCAAGCCTTCTTTCCTCAAAAATAAATCTGGTCTCCTCCAAAGAAATATGATCTCCTTCAGCAACTGTCTCTTCTTGCAATCAATCTCTTCAATAAATCTGATTTCATTTTGCCTTTTCCAAAATCTGATCTCACTCTCTCAAAATATCTTCTGTTAATGCTTCTCTTTCAAGTTTTGAAATAAAATATATTTCACCAAACAATAGAAAAAGACTATGCTTCAATTTGCACATTGATTTCAATTTTACATATAATATCCTTTTATACAAATCAGATCTTATTTTCCCTTTAATACTTGCACAGACTATGATTTATTAAATAATTTTACCTTTAAAATCCTTCACATTTCTATGCCCTTGAAATTCTTCCTTTTTCCTTTTTATGCTCAGAATGCACCAGATTTTGACACTTGGCATGCTCCGATTTGCTTCTCATTAACTGGCTTGAGAACTCTTCCTTAACCCTGGTTCACTTGGAGATTTGGAGACAAGTCGTCTCTGAGTCTCTGAAAGATTTCACTGACCATGGCTAGATCTAGAGACTTGGAGACAAGCCTTAGTCTCTAAGTCTCTAAATAAACTCAACCTCGACCCTGCTTTAACCACGGTTTATCTTGGCTAGTGTATCTCTAAATCTCTGAATATTTTTACTAACCCTGGGTTTGCTTGGAGATTCAATGCAAGCCCTTGATCTTGATCTCCATTAGATGGTTCACACATGATCTCAGAATGTTGGGCACTTAACTGTTAAAATCTCGTGACCTTGCATAGTGGTTAGTTGACCTCCAGTCGCGTGATCTCATAAGGTTTCTGACTTAACTGTTACCGATTTTCAGTAACAAACTCAATCATGTGGAGTTGTTATGTTTTAAAGTGAATTAAGCTACATTTTTAGTTTTGCTGGTTTACATTCATATGCATAGAGAAAAGAGCAAAAGATTACATTGTTACATTGCAACATGCAGTGCCGTCATAAAAAGACTGCAAAGATAAAAATTGTGAAAAATAATCTTTATTGACAAAGTAGTTGAATATCGTCTCACACAAGCCGTGAGACTAACCATCATAATGCACATGAAAAGAACATTATACATTTCTAGATACTATGAAAAGTAGGGCATAAGTAGTAAAGGGTGACACATCATCACCTGGATGATGAGCCCAGCTTGTTTTTCTTTGCCTGGTCTTCAGTCCTCCTACTTGCCTTGCATCCAACTCTTGCTTCTGTGTTGCTCCTAATCACTGCATTTGAATGATAAAATGACATTAGATCAACGATCTAAGCAATTTTGGGTCATCATATACTACATGCACCCGCATCTACAAACATACAACATGCTCTTCACATGCATAATGATAGCTAGCTAATCACAGATGTATGAGAAAACAATAATTATCAACAAGATTCATATACATTTGTTTTTCTAACTTGTTTCTTCATGTGCAGACATAGGTAAAGATCTTGTTGCTAAATTCTTCATTTTAAAATTTTAGCATGTGGAAAAAATTGGGCTCCCACGAGGGTAGAGCTCAGCATGCTGTTAAGTAACACAATCATGCTACAGAAATGAAAGTAAAGAGATAGAGCATTAAATATTGTTAGTGGATGCAACCAAAATTTTGGATGGAAAAATTGAAAAGAAACTAATAAGAATCCAAACAGTGTTAATTTGCAACTTCACTATTTTTTGATTTTTGCTTGGTCTATTCACTTTGTACACATGGTACAGCTCTGTACGGACACATGAATGCACGAGACTATACTCAAAAGAAAGGTCTCTGAGTCTAATTTAATTTAAATCAAGTTTGAGTCATTTACATGGAGAAATGAAGGAGTTATGTCCATTTTGTTTCACAACACCTTGTTCAGAAATGTTTTCCAGAATTGGCAGCCAAAGAAAATAGCGATACAACTATATATGGACTAGTAAAACTCTATAAATTGGTGAGGAGTAAGCTATAGGTATTACGAATAAACTTTATTCTTTTTAGAAAACTTAATTTTGATGTTTGAATGGTCAAATAATTCATTTTCTGGAAACTACCCTGTTATTCCTTGTGTGAGAGCTTGTTACTATTGGTGAAGAGAAGCAACAAGATACTCAGAGATATCAGCTCTATCAGAGGTGACAACAACGTTAATCATCATGATACATAAAGGTCTCTACAATGTTGTAACAACAACAACAACTTCAATAACAGTCACAAAGATCAAGGCACTACAATCAGCGAGGAAGCCCAGCAAGATCAGCAAGATCAAATGTAACCAATGACCATTTGTTAAAAGCAAAGACAAAGAGATAGGAGCCTATGAGATGCCATGGAGTGACAATGAAAGCCAAAGATCATCATCTTGGAGGGAAAAGCATTATCAATCCTGAAGAAACATAGTGACAAACATTCAACATCATAGAGGGACAGGTTCAGGTTATTTCCGAGGACTCAAGAACAAAAGTTGAAGTCATTTTGAGGAAAAGTAAAGCAGAGATATTTGGTTGTTTCACAACATCTACAAACACTTTAAAGAGGAAATTCACTGCTTAAAGTAACTTTCATATGCTTTAGGGGATTTTCATTGTTGCTCGTGAGGTAGAAGATAAGAGAGTACAATCATATCAGCAAGAAAGAGATTATATTCAATGCTTAAAGAAATGTTAAAGCAATTAAAGACAATGATAGAACAATGATCTTGATGGAGGCAAGTGGTCAAAAATGTTACAAGGTATGCTATTCTAAATGTGATTTGATGTTATATTGTGATATACATCATAAAAGCATGCCACTTGCTGCTCCAAAGGTACAATGAACACTCAAAGGAGAACAAAAGCATATCTTTAGAATGCATGAAACCTTAAGGCATTAACTATAAGAGTTGTCTTGACATTTCTGACACTTTCAGTCAATATGCTATCATGATGTCAAAAAGATCAGATACGCAATGCAAAATAACAGTGAATGAAAGGTATGTGAAAGCAACATCAAAAGTATCTCAATGTCTTTTAGATGCAACTTTATATTATAGGCACGAGGAATGTTCCATTACCAAGAAGCAGAGCACTCGCAGATTTTTTAGAATGTTTTCTTCATGTTGCAAGGGACAACAAAATAGAAGTTTTTAAAACATGAACCCAATTTCAAGTCATTCTTATAATGAAACACTTAAGGGAAGAGTTAAATAAATCACTTTTACGATGGAGATAGTAATCCCATAATCGAGAGTAGCAGAGACTTTTTCTAGGTAAATGCTACAGATTAGATACAATGAATAAAACAACATGATAGACATGTCACAAGAAGATCAATAATAATGCTGGAAGAAGATAGAACATATCAAAATTTAGAGATTTCTGTTTCCTTATTAAAGAGTGCAGGCGGCTGTGGTTTCAATACTGGGAAATGTTATTAAGTCAACAAAGTTCCAAGGCAACAAAGAGCATAAAGATAGAGATATGTTGTTATAACAGTCATGTTTCTACTGAAATACAGAGATTTGTAACATCATTATCATATTTCTTAGCAAATTTACAAGAGTCTGAAGCCTCAAGGTGTAGAGATACATGGAAATGGAGCTCGAAGGAAAGCATTTCCAGAATGTAAAGATTGTAAAGCGCAAAATACAAAGCAGCCATAGAGAATATGAAAACCCTTAGTTGCGATAAACACTAAAAAGATTTCTAGTGATAAACACAAAGATCTGCCACTTTTCCCATCTAAACCCAACTTGAAGGGGTTTTCAGTCCTCATACGTACCTAGGTATGGAGGAAGATATCTGGATGGAGCCTCAAATTCGTAGCAAATTCCTATCAAAAACTCCAGTCAACCTTAACATTTCATGGCGGCGCCCAGGCTGGGGAAAAAATGAAAAAATGGAGCATGCAATAAACCCTCAACATCCTCGGCAGCAAGAACCCTGGCAGAGCTCATGCAAGCACAAGAAGAGACAATGAATGAAATGAACAAATGATTTTGGGGTTTTATTTGCCCTAAGTTGACCTTTCATGGAAATGGCATTTTTAATGCCTTAGTTATTTTGCAAATGTCTTTTTTTTAGCTATGCCCGTAGGCTTATTGTTGTATATTACTAAGTGATATTTTTATCATTTGAATATCTATGTAATTCTATGGTTTTATTTCTAAATTATAAACCTATATTAATAACATGATGTAATTTATATCATTTTATTAATAATAGTTCAATATGGATGTAGACTTAATAAAAGCAAAAAAATAAATATTTTTTTTTTACAAAATTTAATGCATATTAATAGTTAATTTAAAATTTATTATTTTAACAAATATTATTAAATTAATAATTTTATTAAGTATTTTCGCTTAATAAATCTTATTAATATAATTAATATTTATCAAAATAATAAACTATAAATTAAGTATTAATAATTATTAAATTATTACAAATATTAAATATCTTATTATTCATTTATCTAATCAATATTTCTGATATTTATTAAATAAAGGAATTATAAAACATTTAATAGTTATAATGTAAAATAAGATATTTATTTTTTCACTTTTAAAGGGTAAAAAAAGAGATATTTTGCAGAGTTATGACAAATTCCTAAAGTCAAAAAATGCAACTGTTAAAGTCTGTGCTTTCCAGAAGCTCCTTATGAGCTATTTGGAAGACAAGGACTACATTTATGGAGTATCTTTATGTTGGCATTGATAAAGCTTGACTTTTGAGTCAGTTTGGTACTTTTTAGAGAGCTTTTGAGGGGCTCAAAATTGGCCTAAAGGGCAAAATCTGACCCAACAGTTATGGCTGACATTAATGATGCAGTTGGTTCTCAAATGTATAAGTATAAGCCGAGGCTTCTTTGTAAGTTTAGTTCTTTTTCCTTTGGCTTGTTGTTTTGTAAGTGTTCTTCTAAGTTCTTAACAAAAGCAAAGAGAGTTTGTAACCCATTTTCAGAGATATGCAGGTTCAGGACACCTTTTTTATGTGATTTATAGCTTATGCCTTCCTCACTTGGTCTATTATTGTGTGCTTAGTGTAGGTGCAGATTTTTGTGATATCATTTATCCTCAAATCTGTATTGCATGTTGGTGTTTTTATGCAGTATTTTCTCATCTTTTCTTTACAGATTGTGAGTTGTGTTTAATCAGTTTTCCAGATTGTGAGAGATCCTTTTTCTCCTTTTAGAGACTATTATTATAAGCCTTCTTACAAATTGATTATGCAGAGATTATGAATTACTGGGACTGTGCAAAGAAGTATATGTTGCCTTTCTTATTGTGTGTCTGTTATATCTGTGGATCTCATAACATAGTTTTCTGGTGCATGACCCTTTAGGAGTTATATTTATTTCTGTTCATCCTTCTACCTCTTTCCTCCAACAAAAGGTTTAGTTTTAGGTGGTTTCAGGTGAGTTACTAGACAAGAAGTCGACCTTCATCCAGAGATTCATTCCAGCTATAGGTTACACACAACCTTGGTTTATTTCCATGTTCCTCAAAATTGATCAAGTATTCATCAAACTTGATTAGGGTGCAATTTTGAGCGATAATAGTTTTTGGCATGCTCGGTGGGACAAGCGATTGATTTCCAATCCTTATTTATGATATTTTTTTGTTGTTAGTGTGTACAATAGTATTTTCAGCCTGAGAGAGGTTTAAAAAATTACACACTTGGCGACTCTGAGCTTTGGAAAAGAAGAACCAGTAGATTACAACATATGAGAAGAGTGCAAATAAGGAGCAACTCTTCATCTTTTGACTATTTGTAGTTGTCTCCACCCAGGAGAAGAGGGAGACCAACAAAAAATGTGCAAGAGACACTTGTTTATACAAGGAGAACCAAGTCAATACCTCCTACAACAAGAGTGCATACCGATGTTCTAGTTTTTACTGCCCCAGGAGGTCAAGCCTCACAGATTCCTATGGCAGTACAATGGAACCAACCTTTTGTTTCATTCAATCAAGGAAGCCCGCTGAATCTGGCTCAACACGATGTCATTCTTGTTGCTACATTAAAATTTTTACCACATTTTAATGGTGAAGATCAAACCACCCCAGTTGAGCACATAAAGGATGTAGCCAATCTTTGTGTCATACATCATGTTATAGAGGATAATTCTGCTGTCAGGTTGTTAGCCGCATCATTCAAAGGAAAATCTTTGGAGTGGTTTAGAAGGCTAGCAGTGGGTTCTATTACTGATTGGGACCAACTAGGTACTAAACTTTGCAAGTTTTTTGAAGACAAATCAAACCATCTATCTTTGGTGGAGCAATTGTCAACTATCAAAAGGGCCCCCCATGAACAAGTAACAGATTTCAACTTCCATTTCCAAAGGACATGGGAGAGAATCCCTCAAACGGTAAGACCCTCTGCTGATCATGCTTTCTTATATTATTTGAGGGCTTTCAATAGTGATATAGTAGTTATGATACAATCAATGGGAGGGGTTACACTTCTAGGTGCTTATGATATGGCCATTAGAGCAGAAAACAACCTTATACAGGCTAGAAAAATTGCCCCAAGACCTCATATGCCAATTTTTCCGATAGCACCCGTAGTTCAGTCAATGATACCTTTGCAAAAAACCTCTTTAGCTGTTATTCCGGCTGCACCAACATTACCACCACCTACTAATCATTCCAATAGACATGAAAATGTTATGCCAACTCACTCTGTCCAGTTGCAGGAGATTAAAGGTATTCTACAGAATTTTGGTAATGAAATTGTGAATATGAAAAAGCAGCAAAGTCAAAAATATAGACCTTACCAACCACCTTTTCAGCAAAATTAGAATAATAGACCACCATATCAGCCCAATAACCATGGTCAAAGGAAGAATTTTAATACCATACCATATCAATCTTATAACCCCAACTCTAATAGCTCTTCCAAAGAGCTTGTACCCACTCAGAATAATCTGGCCCAAGATTACGAATGGTGTTTCCCATGTAATCAGCCACATAATCAAAATGCTTGTACAAATGGCATTATCAACCAAGCTTTAATGGTCCAAAATAGCCCAGTTTTGCAGTCAAACACCTCTGATGAAGCCTCTATTCATCCTCAAGAAGAACAACAGCTAGGTGCAACTCTTATGAATTGGCAGGACAAGGACTTCTGTGGTGTAAACTAGGTGGTTCTTGCTATTTCAGATAATATAAGGAGCAATAGAGATGGAGCAACAAGTTTTTGGGCCATCTAATACTGAGAATGTTTGGATTCTCCCAAGAGGACAACCTTCAACAAACAAGGGACATCCTATAAATCTGATACAACCAATACAACAAGTTTCTCCTAAGGTTGAGAATGTTGCAACAAAATTTCAGCCTAAATTTGGTACGACTTCTTTCAATATTATAGATCACATGAAAAAGGCAAATGTATCTATTTCCATATGGAATTTCTTGACCATTCCAGGTTAAAAAGACCTTTTGCAATTAGCTTTATCAGATTTAAGTCTTTCTGGTAAGCCCAAAAGTGAGGAGGCCAAAATTGTAATGAATAATACTATTATAAAAGGAAAGGAACAACAAGTTCCAACAATTAAACCCCCACCTTTTTATGTATCTTTGATCATAGGAGACCACCTAGTCCACAATTGCATGATTGAATCGGGTGCAAGCAGCTCAGTAATGCCCAAGAAAATTGTAGATAAGTTGGGTATCAAGTATGAGCCACTAGAAAAGGGGGTTGTGCAACTAGATGGTACGACTATCAATGCTATAGGAGTCATTAGAAATCTTGATTTGACCCTACAGGATTGTCCAAACTTCTCTATTCCACAGGATATCTATGTCATAGAGTTGCCTCCTTACTTTGTGATATGCTTGTCAAAGGATTTCGATGCTAAGATTGGTGGCTATTTGTCTTTAGATTGGTACCACATGCTATTTAGAACCAGGTATGGCACTAAAGTTACCATAAAATCTGAGCCTATTGCCAAGGATCATGTTGAACCTTACTCTCCAAGTCTTGTTAATGCCAACTTGTAGGCAAGTGACCAAGAGGGGCATCCTGTTTATCAAGAAGGCAACACTCAGACCGATACAATACCCTATATACTCCTGGATGAGTGGGCTGTTCAAAATCAAGCAGAAGGTCTTTACGAACAACATTTGGGACATGCTGGTTTGGGTATGTATTTAATACATGTAGCTAATGTATTCATCCCTAACCTCGAAAAGGTGCAAAACAACAATTTGGGCAGCAAAGTGATGAAGTTTGGATACTATTTTTTGATGGTGCAAGGAATAAAGTTGGGGCTGGTGGAGGCTGCATGTTGGTTTCTCCAAATAATGACAGGTATTATTCATCTTTTTGGTTCTATTTCAGTTGTTCCAATAATACTCCTGAGTATGAGGCTCTTATTCATGGATTGGAATGGGCAAGAAGAAGAGGTATTGGCTGTTTGAAGGTTTATGGTGACAACGAATTAATACTTAATCAAGTGAGAAACATTAATCTTACCAAGAATGAGTTGCTGAAATCTTACAAACACAGGGTATGAGACCTAATAGAAGGCTTTGATGCTTTTAATCTAGTGTATATACCCAGAAATTAGAATAAAAATGCTGACAGATTGGCTGCCATTGGTGTTGAATTTGACATTCCAAAGGAAATCAACAATGAAAGGAAAAACCAGCATGTCAAGGTCATTGTTAGACCTGCTATACCTGATAATAGTACTCATTGGCAGGTCTTTGAGAATGACCAACAAATAGTCAACTTCTTAAGAGAAGAAGCTGGATTCTCACATGTCAATCAGGAGAAGTTTTAGCATCAATATGATGGCCAAATCATCCAGCTTAAAAACAACAAGGTGCCAAAAGGTTTGGTCACCCTTGAGTCCATTTTTAATATCGATGATGAGACTAGAAGGTCAAAAGCCAGCATGCAGGTGCAACAAGAACACTATGAGGAGGTTGAGGTGTTCAAAGGAAAGTTGCTTAAACTAGGTAAGGTATGTACAATAGAAGAGCAACATTCATTTATTTAGCTTTTTCAAGAATTTAGTGACATTTTTGCATGGGAGTATAGTGATTTGAAGGGGTTTAATCCCCAACTTTCTCAACACACTATCAAGCTTGAACCTGATGCAAAACCATTAAGGTAGAAACAAAGGCCCTTGAACCCAAAGTTAGAGCCACTTATGCAAAAAGAATTGAACAAATTGATTAAAAGTAGTATCATATTCCCTATCAAGCATACTTCGTGGGTCTCCAACCTTGTGCCAGTTAGGAAAAAGAATGGGGAGATAAGATTGTGTGTAGATTTTTGTGATTTAAATAGAGCCTCATTAAAAGATCGACATCCCTTACCTTCAATGGAGCAGATCCTCCAAGTAGTTTCAGGATCTGAGAGATTTTCATTATTGGATGGGTATTCTGGTTACAATCAGATTCTAGTAAGGGAGGAAGATCAGTTCAAAATGGCTTTTACCACCAAGTGGGGTACCATGGCATATAAAAAGATGCCCTTTGGCTTGTCCAATACTGGGGCAACCTTTCAGAAGGTCATGGACATGGATTTTGACAAGTTAATGTATAAAATTGTTTTAGTGTACCTAGATGACATCACTATCTTTTCCCGAGAGGCAAAAGACCATTTAAAGCATATAAGGCAGATCTTTGAAAGATGCAGAGAATTTAGGATATCTCTTAATCACAAAAAGTGTGTTTTTTTTGTTCATGAAGGCAAATTGCTTGGTTATGTGGTGTCTAAAAAGGGGATCACTATTGACCCTGACAGAATATCAACAATTCTAGCTCTTTCCTTACCAACACATAAGAAGGGTTTGCAAAGTTTTATTGGCTGGATTAACTTTGTTAGGAGCTTTATCCCAGATATTGCAGATTTGTTTTTTCCACTAACAACCATGCTAAGAAAAAATATGCCATTCAGCTAGACCAAGGATGGGAAAAGGAGTTTTGAGCTAATTAAAAAGGTGCTTGCAACAACACCTACACTCATAAATCCTGATTTTTTGTAAGGATTTTGTTGTATACGCCTATGGAGATATTGATTCTATCTCATCAATGTTAGTTCAACGCAATGATGAAGGGCTGGAACAGCCGGTGGCTTTTTTCAATCAAGGACTTTAAGACTATGAGCTCAGGTATTCATTTGTGGAGAAACATGTTCTTGTTGGTATAAGGAGTTTGAAAAAATTTAAGCATATGTTATCTAATAACAAGATTTTTCTAATGGTGGCTCATCTGAGAGTGAAAGAGTTCCTTTTAAGTAAGGATTTAAGTGATAAGAGAGTTGGTTGGGTGAGTAAAGTGATGGAATATGATGTTGATATTAAAGTCACCAAACTAATCAGGGGAAAAGGGTTGTGTGAATAGCTTGCTGATGACATAAGCAACATAGGTAAGGGTGAGTAAGAAGGTATTCTAGTTTTACAAGATGATGGACAAACAGTCTCAAATTTTTCCAAGAGTTGGGTACAACAAATGACTCATTTTCTACAGACTGGTGAATGTCCACAGGGTTTGGATAAAGAAAAACAGAGGTATTTTAGAATGTAGTCCACCCCTAATGTTTTATTGAATAGTATCCTATTTAGAAGAGACTTTAACGGCGTCCTCTTAAGGTGTGTTGAAACTGACAAAATGGATAAGGTGCTGCATGAGTTTCATAATGAGTTAGTTGGAGGTCACTTCTCACCTAGAGAAACAACTCTCAAGGTGATGAAGGGTGGCTATTATTGGCCCAATTTGTTCAAAGATGCACACTTATGGGTTAGGAAGTGCAAGGAGTGTGCACTATTTGCTGGTAAAGAGAAGTTGGCAGCTTTACCCTTGTAGCCAATACAGGTTGAGCAACCCTTTATGAATTGGGGTAATAAACCCACCATCCAGTGCTGGTCACAAATGGGTGTTAACAACCATAGACTATTTCACTAAGTGGACCAAAGTGGTGGCGCTTAAGGAGGCTAATGAAAGTGTTGTCCTAAATTTCTACGAAGAGCTGGTTTTCAGGTTTGGTGCTCCTAAATCCATTATCTCAGATAATGCTCTATCCTTTGTGAGTTTCAAAATCTTTGATTGGGCTATGATAAAAAATGGAATTTATCTTAATACGTCTTCGAATTATTATCCGCAAAGCAATGGCCAAGCAGAGTCTACTAACAAAAATATGATCAGAATCATCAAAAGGACTATGGAGGGTAACCAGAGAGCATGGCATACCCAACTAAATCATCCTCGTGGGTTGATCGAATAACTTAGAAAAGATCAACAGGGCCGTCACCTTTCAAACTTGTTTATGACAAAGAGGCTCGATTACCTATCTCCCTTGAGCTTCTAGCTCTTGACTTGGCAGATCAGCTTGATATGATAGAAGAAGAGCCATTAACTATAAGATTGGCACAACTAGTTGAATTGGAAGAGGTAAGGATAACATATTTGAGAACCATTAAACATAATCAGGCTTAGATGAAAAGGTCTTTCGATAAAAGGGCATCTCCAAGAATTTTCCTAGAAGGATACATAGTGCTGAAATGGGATGAACACAAAAGAAAGCTTGGAAATCACTCCAAGTTTGATGCTTTTTGGAGAGGGCCTTATATTATCTCAAAATGTAAACAACATAATGCCTTTCAGATTTCAAGGTTGGATGGCAACATGGAGTGAATCCCAGTTAATGAGATTCATCTCAAGCACTGTTTCTGAGGTAGGACCTATTCTTGTATATATTGCAGTAGTTTAGTTGGTCAATAAGTGTTGTGGTACAGTAATATAGTTGTAGTTTTTAGCTTTCCCTAAGTGCTGTCTAGCACATTTAGTTAGTTTTAGTTTTAGTTTTCTAGCTTTCATAAGTTTTCAGAAGGGTTCTCAGTCAATCAGAAGTTACAAGTGAGCAAGAAGATGTTCTTGTAGACCTTCCTAATTCATGGGGAATACTTATATAACTCATGCCAGTAAATTTATGTTTTACTGTCACAAACCATACACCTACTCTCAATGAATTAACAAGGGCTAAAACAATAAAAGAAGGTTTTAGTTATATGTTCAAGTGCTGCTAATCTCTTCCAACTAGCCAAATAAACATATATAATTCATGATAAGGAAGTCTCATACTTTCCTATCACAAACCATACATGTATATTCAATCAATTGAAATGATTTAATTAGTTTATGCAAGTGGGATTCAAGATGCCATTATGTTTTCTAAGTGACTCTGTACCCAATGGACAGTTCAGGCAGTTGGTCTTAATGTTTAGCAGGGAAACATTTTGCAGATGTCACAAAAAAATGTTACCAATTTTTGGTACCAAACTCAATCATGTGGAGTTGTTATGTTTTAAAGTGAATTAAGGTACATTTTTAGTTTTGCTGGATCACATTCATATGCATAGAGAAAAGAGCAAAAGACTACATTGTTACATTGCAACATGCAGTGCTGTCATAAAAGAGTGCAAAGATAAAAATTGTGAAAAACAATCTTTATTGACAAAGTAGTTGAATATCGTCTCACACAAGCCATGAGACTAACCATCATAATGCACATGAAAAGAACATTATACATTTCTAGATACTATGAAAAGTAAGGCATAAGTAGTAAAGGGTGACTCATCATTGCCTGGATGACGAGCCCGACTTGTTTTGCTTTGCCTATTCTTTAGTCCTCCTGCTTGCCTTGCATCCAATTCTTGCTTCCGTGCTGCTCCTAATCACTGCATTTGAATGATAAAATGATGTTAGATCAGTGATCTAAGCAATGTTGGGTCATCATATACTACATGCACCCGCATCTACAAACATACAACATGCTCTTCACATGCATAATGATAGCTAGCTAATCATGGATGTATGAGAAAACAATAATTATCAGCAAGATTCATATACATTTGTTTTTCTAACTTGTTGCTTCATGTGCAAACACAAGTAAAGATCTTGTTGCTAAATCCTTTATTTTAAAATTTTAGCATGTGGAAAAAATTGGGCTCCCACGAGGGTAGAGCTCAGCATGCTATTGAGTGACACAATTGTGCTACAAAAATGAAAGTAAAGAGATAGATCATTAAATATTATTAGTGGATGCAACCAAAATTTTGGATGCCGAATTTGAAAAGAAACTAATAAGAATCCAAACAGCGTTAATTTGCAACTTCACTATTTTCTAATTTTTGCTTGGTCTATTCACTTTGCACACATGGTATAGCTCTGTACGGACACATGAATGCATGAGACTATACTCAAAAGAAAGGTCTATGAGTCTACTTTAATTTAAATCAAGTTTGAGTCATTTTCATGGATAAATGAAGGAGTTATGTCCATTTTTTTTCACAACACCCTATTTAGAAACATTTTCCAGAATTGGCAACCAAAGAAAATAGTGGTACGACTATATATGGACTAGTACAACTCTATAAATTGGTGAGGAGTAAGATATAGGTGTTACGAATAAACTTTATTCTTTCCAAAAATTTTTTTTTTTTTTTTTGAATGGTCAAATAATTCATTTTCTGGAAACAACCCTTTTATTCCCTATGTGAGAGCTTGTTACTACTGGTGAAGAGAAGCAACAAGATACTCAGAGATATCAGCTCTATCAGAGGTGAAAACAACGTTAATCATCATCATACATAAAGGTCTCTACAATGTTGTAATAAAAACAACAACAAATTCAATAATAGTCACAAAGATCAAGGCACTACAATCAGCGAGGAAGCCCAGCAAGACCAGCAAGATCAAATGTAACCAATAACCATTTGTTAAAAGAAAAGACAAAGAGATAGGAGCCTATGAGATGCCATGTAATGAGAAAGAAAGCCAAAGATCATCTTGGAGATTAAATCATTATCAATCCTAAAGAAACATAGTGACAAACATTCAACATCATAGAGGGACGGGTTTAAGTTATTTCCGAGGACTCAAGAACAAAAGCTGCAGTCATTTTGAGGAAAAGTAAAGTAGAGATATTTGGTTGTTTCACAACATCTACAAACACTTCAAAGAGGAGATTCATTGCTTAAAGTAACTTTCATATGCTTTAGGGGATTTTCATTGCTGTTCATGAGGTAGAAGATAAGAGGACAATCATATCAACAAGAAAGAGATTATATTCAATGCTTAAAAAAATGTTAAAGCAATTAAAGACAATGATAGAACAGTGATCTTGATGGAGGAAAGTGGTCAAAAATGTTACAAGGTATGCTATTCTAAACGTGATTTTCTGTTATATTGTGATATACATCATAAAAGCATGCCACTTGCTGCTCCAAAGGTACAATGAACACTCAAAGAAGAACAAAAGCATATCTTTAGAATGCATGAAACCTTGAGGCATTAACTATAAGAGTTGTCTTGACATTTCTGACACTTTCAGTCAATATGCTATCATGAAGTCAAAAAGATCAGATACGCAATGCAAAATAACACTGAATGAAAGGCATGTGAAAGCAGCAACAAAAGTATCTCAATGTCTTTTAGATGCAACTTTATATTATAGGCATGAGGAATGTTCCATTACCAAGAAGCAGAGCACTCACAAATTTTTCAGAATGTTTTCTTCATGTTGCAAGGGACAACAAAAGAGAAGTTTTGAAAACATGAACCCAATTTTAAGTCATTCTTATAATGAAACACTTAAGAGAAGAGGTAAATAAATCACTTTTACGATGGAGACAGTAATCCCATAATCGAGAGTAGCAGAGACTTGTTATAGGTAAATGCTACAAATTAGATACAATGAACAAAACAACATGATAGACATGTCACAAGAAGATCAATAATAATGCTGGAAGAAGATAGAACATATCAAAATTCAGAGATATCTGTTTCCTTATCAAAGAGTGCTAGTGGCTGTGGTTTCAATACTGGGAAATGTTATTAAGTCAACAAATTTCCAAGGCATCAAAGAACATAAAGATAGAGATATGCTGCTATAAGAGTCATGCTTCTATAGAAATACAAAGATTTGTAACATCGTTATCATATTTCTTAGCAAATTTACAAGAGTCTGAAGCCTCAAGGTCTAGAGATACAGGGAAATAGAGCTCGAAGGAAAGCATTTCCAAAATGTAAAGACTGTAAAGCGCAAAATACAAAGCAGCCATAAAGAATATGAAAACCCTCAGCTGCAGTAAACACTAAGAAGATTCCCAACGATAAACACAAAGATCTACCACTTTTCCCATCTAAACCCAGCTTGAAGGGGTTTCCAGTCCTCATACGTACCTATGTATGGAGGAATATATCAGGATGGAGCCTCAAATTCGCATCAGATTCCAATCAAAAACTCTAGTTAACCTTAACATTTCATGGCAGCGCCCAGGCTGGGGAAAAAATGAAAAAATGTAGCATCCAATAAACCCTCAACATCCTCGGTGGCAAGAACCCAGGCAAAGCTCACGCAAGCACAAGAAGAGACAATCAATGAAATGAACAAATGATTTTGGGGTTTTATTTGCCCTAAGTCGACCTTTCATGGAAATGACATTTTTAATGCCTTAGTTATTTTGCAAATGTCTTTTTTTTAAGCTATGCCTGTAGGCTTATTGCTGTATTTTACTAAGTGATATTTTTATCATTTGAATATCCATGTAATTCTATGGTTTTATTTCTAAATTGTAAAACTATATTAATAAAATGATGTAATTTATATCATTTTATTAATAATAGTTCAATATGGATGTAGACTTAATAAAAGCAAAAAAATAAATATTTTATTTTTACAAAATTTAATGCATATTAATAGTTAATTTAAAATTTATTATTTTAATAAATATTATTAAATTAATATTTTTGTTAAGTATTTTCGCTTAATAAATCTTATTAATATAATTAATATTTATCAAAATAATAAACTATAAATTAAGTATTAATAATTATTAAATCATTACAAATATTAAATATCTTATTATTCATTTATCTAATCAATATTTTTGATATTTATTAAATAAATGAATTATAAAACATTTAATATTTATAACGCAAAATAAGATAGTTATTTTTTCACTTTTAAAGGGTAAAAAAAGAGATATTTTGCAGAGTTATGAGAAATTCCTAAAGTCAAAAAATGCAACTGTTAAAGTCTGTGCTTTCCAGAAGCTCCTTATGGGCTGTTTGGAAGATAAGGACTACATTTATGGAGTGTCTTTATGTTGGCATTGATAAAGCTTGACTTCTGAGTCAGTTTGGTACTTTTTAGAGAGCTTTTGAGGGGCTCAAAATTGGCCTAAAGGGAAAAATCTGACCCAACAGTTATGGGTGACATTAATGATGCAGTTGGTTATCAAATGTATAAGTATAAGCCGAGGCTTCTTTGCAAGTTTAGTTCTTTTTCCTTTGGCTTGTTGTTTCGTAAGTGTTCTTCTAAGTTCTTAAAAAAAGCAAAGAGAGTTTGTAACCCATTTTCAGAGATATGCAGGTTCAGGACACCTTTTTAATGTGATTTTTAGCTTATGCCTTCCTCACTTGGTCTGTTATTATGTGCTTAGTGTAGGTACAAATTTCTGTGATATCATTTATCCTCAAATCTATATTGCATGTTGGTGTTTTTATGCAGTATTTTCTCATATTTTCTTTGTAGATTGTGAGTTGTGTTTAATCAGTTTTGCAGATTGTGAGAGATCCCTTTTCTCCTTTTAGAGATTGTTATTATAAGCCTTCTTACAAATTGGTTATGGGGAGATTATGAATTAGTGGGACTATGCAAAGAAGTATATGTTGCCTTTCTTATTGTCTGTCTGTTATATCTGTGGATCTCAGAACATAGTTTTCTGGTGCATCACCCTTTAGGAGTTAGATTTATTTTTGCTCATCCTTCTACCTCTTTCCTCCAACAAAAGGTTTAGTTTTAGGCGGTTTCAGGTGAGTTACCAGACAGGAAGCCAACCTTCATCCAGAGATTCATTCCAACTAAAGGTTACCCACAACCTTGGTTTGTTTCCATGTTCCTCAAAATTGATCAAGTATTCATCAAACTTGATTAGGGTGCAATTTTGAGTGATAACATTAACCGCTAGCATCTAGCAACCTAGTGCGACAGTTAGTTGACTGCTAGTCACTGAATCTTTGATGGTTTCACCTAACCGCGGTTTTATTGCGCGAATTCATGCCCTTCCACCATGTGTCTTCCACATCACCTTGCATTTGACCTCTTGCGCGACTGCGAGATCTGACTGGGCATACTGCTAATGTCAGCGCACAATCGTGCCCCTAATGCCACCTGTCAACTCCATCCTCATCACCATCTGCATGCCACTTGTCTACAAAATTGGGTGTTCTTTGGTCGTTGACACATTTCCCAAGGTGCCACTGACGCGCACATGTGGAGACCCTCCTCTTCATCTCCAAACTAACACTTGTGCCTTATTTATTTTATACACTTGTAAGTTTCATCCCGACATCAATGTGGGACTAAAGTTATTTATGTTTTAAAGCTCTTTATGCATTCTGCACCCAAAATTATGGGGCCCACCACATCAGTCATTCCTCCAGCCAAGAGGCCCACCAATAGGCCTATTGGCTCTTATTCATTTTACATTGTAAGCGATGGAGTATAAAAATACTTAGAAAACTGCCTCCCTACCGAATGTGGGATAAATGCTTTTTGCATTTATACTAACTCCTCATGCGTAGCCTACCTGAAATATTTCATTGAGTTTTTTCATTCACACATTTGTAGCATTACACCATTTCCCATGCACATGCTTCTTCTTTACCCCTCTGCGCAACATCTCCTTATGTCTTTGCACAAACTCCTTGTCTGCATTTGCCATGAGTTTAAACGTGATAGTTTATAAAAACTTTCTCCCCTCCTTGGCGCAGGCTACTTGGTCTCCTTCCCTACACTGCGTAGGATTTTGTGTTAAGTTTTATTTCTAAACAAAATTCCTCCGTCAAAACATGTGTGGGATATATTTTTGTTTATGTGATGCTTGGCATTTGTCTTCAATCATGCTTCTATGTAGCCTTTCAACATGGCGTGGGTCTCTTGTTTGGCATGGGACTTTGTTCTTACACCTGCCATTTGCATTTGCTATTAAATGTTTTAACTCCTCTAAAGAAAACAACGCAGACACCTTCTGGTCTACCCTTTACTATGCGTCGCCTCTTAGTTTAATTTCAATTGCCAATTGCATTTGATTAAAAGTTTGCATCCTTCAAATGCGTGGCCTTCTATTTTATTTGTTGGCTTCCCTTTGGCTTTAGCACAACCTCTTAGGGAACTTGCATTTGCAATTTTTTTTGTGCAAGTCTCCTTTGTTCTGTGCAAGACTCCCCCAAATAGCTGCGTAAGCCTTCCTACCTCAACTCCAGCGCAACATTGTCTGTGATTCCACATTCTACATTTTGGTTGGAGTTTCTAAAAACAAAAACAAAGCACAACATCATGCGTAGCTTTCTTTTGGTGGATGCCTTCATTTAGTATTGAAACTTTAGTGTCCAGCACGGGTAGGAGGAATACAGATAGATTGTGGAATTTGGAATTACACATGTCAAGGGCATCAACATGTAAACTGCTAAAGTTCCTTTTAAAATTCCATGCGCAGCTCCTCCATGTTTAAAGTTGTGGCATTTGGCTTTGCCTGCCAATTGCATTTACTTTGAAGATTCAAAATACATTTTCACCATATATATCTCATTCACTCTCCCGCATAGATCTCCATCATTATGGTACACAAGTGTTGGAAACACTGAGTGGGGGGGGGGGGGGGGGAATCAGTGTTTNGTGAATCAGTGTTTAGCTAATTATTCAATTTCAATAAATTTAAACTTAAATCAATTATATATCACTTGAAGATTAACAAAATATCACATAACACATAATATGATTACGGGGAAACCTTGATTAGAGGAAAAACCCTGGTGGGAATTAGTACCCACAAATATTGCACTAGTATAATGAACCTGTTAAAGTTCCTTTGCCCTGTTAGGAGTAGTCTTTACAATGCAAGTACAATGACCTGGTTAAAGGCATGACCCTGTTAGGAGTCTTTTACAAAAAACCCTGTTAGGGGTGAGGACTCACTGTCCAAGAGCTCACTGCTCAATGTGAAAGAAGGCTACAACCTCCTGAGAATAGATATGCACTATATCCAAAAGTGAACTGCTGTATATGACACAGATGTCTGATCAGTTCCAGTTATGCGCTTATACTCTTATCTTCTTTAGGGGATCTATCTCATGCTGACATCTTTACATTGCTATGCTTTTCTTATGTCTTAGACACTGCCAATATATCTTTACATTGCACACACACACACACACACACACACACACACACACACACACACACACACACACACACACACACACACACACACACACACACATATATATATATATATATATATATATATGTTTATGCCTGAATAGACACGACTATAAACAAGACCTTAGTAAGCCCAAAAAAACAATACACAATGCTTCCAAAAAAATTGGCTTAAGCGTGTTTACAATAATGTTTAATATATGGTTACAAACTTATTATAATAGGTGCTTAGCCTTTACATAACAAAATATTACACGCTAATCAAATTCTTGAAGTCGGCTCCATACTCTGTACTTTGAACCGCTAGTGTACTTGTTCTTCCTATAACTTGTCTGTACTGATAGTCCGTTCTATGCATGTATAGGGTAAGCATAACAACATACCATAGAGCTTATTCTGAACATGCATATCCTGATGTGATCGTATGCACGTGCGCTGATGCTCTGATCGACTGCAAGTCACTGTTTTGTTCTGTCTTCTACACTTAGTCAATTTTCACTTCATAGTTTACTGTCAAAACTTCATATGACTTTGTTGCCATAATGAAAACACAAAATAAGCCATATACTCCCTGGGAGTCAACTTGCCAATAATCTCCACCTTTGTCATTAATGGAAACAAAGGAATGTGACCAAGTTACTCAAGATTGACTTAACACAAAAAGAATTGTATATCATTATATACATACACTACTCCCCATAATTATAATTATTCTTGTAAGTCTCTAGATACTTACTCCTTGTATACATCTGGATATCCAATCTGAAGAGACTTGATCTCTTTCTTCCAAAATGCCTTCATTGGATCAACTGTCTAGAGATGGGCGCATAGAGCATATGTGAGCTTCTCCATTTTTATTTGATCCATGTAGGGACCTTGATCATACATGACGATAGTGGCATCAATCTATTTGATGTTCTCATCCAGAACTGCTAAGGAGGGTGCTAGTGCATTTCTCAGTTGAGTCTGCCTAATTCTTATCTTATTAATTTCAAATTTTGCCTTTTCAATCTTGTTTAGCTGACCTTGATAGATATTGTTGTAGATTTTCATGTCTTGCGTGGATGTTTCAACTAATTTTCTAACACTGTCAACCAAGATATCTGCCTCTTCTATCTTCTTGATATGTTCAGAGGTGAATTTCACTCTGTCCATGCAGTTTGCTATTACATTTATGCCTTTAGCTGCCAACTCTTTTAACATAGACTGACCAATATTTAATGAGTTTATATCTAAGATAAAATTCTTTACCAGTTCATTTAATCTTTCCTTTTTATACTCATCTTCTGCATTTCTAGTAGCCGATTCTACTAAGCTTGTGAAATGTGCTTTGAATCTTGTTAGTATGCTATCTACATCATCAACTGACTGAAGTTTTGCTAATTTCTTGTCTGCAGGCACTAGGTCATTCAAAATGTTTATTGATTCCAAGAAGAGATGGTTTCTCATAACCTATTTCTCTTTGGCTTTTTCCATGGCTAGGACACTGATCTTGATCAGGTCTTCTTCTCCCCATGCATCTAGACTTGCTGAGTCAGAAGTTAAACTTGACAACAATGATTTTGATGGTTGAATGGATGGTGTGAATATAGTATTCTGAATAGTGTCCATACATTCACATTTTACTGGGATCTCCATGACTTGTGTCTCATTATTTTGATTGTCTTGTTCTTTATTCAAATATGTTGAATCATTAAAGGGGATTTCATCTTACTGTAAAGATGTGTCATCAGTGCATACCTCCTTTGTTTCTTCAGTGCTTACAAATGCTTTATCAAATTTGTCCATATCATTATCAGAAGTTGTCATGGATATCTTGATATTATCAATCACTATAGTATCCACTGAATCTTTTGTTGTATCAGAAGTTATTTAAACTGAGGGAGCTGAAACCTGTGGACTTGTCTTAGGTGCATTCTAAATCACTGGTTCTATATCCTGTTTGGGAGGAACTGGAGTTACCTTGTAGGCATCATTGATGGTTACATATGTCTATCTAGAAATACCTGCTCAAATGATTTCTGAGTCTCTTCACCAATCAGATCATACTCCTTATTCATGATATGGAGAACTCTTGTTTTGGTTCTTAGGTGCGGCTTTACTAAATCCAACAGAATGACTTTCTCATCATGCGAGCACACTGGGAGAAGACTATCCAATGTTTCTTCTCTTACCCTCATATCCTCTTTAATTGCTTGCCTCTTTAATATATCAAGTATGTTCCATACCTTGTCTGGTATGATAGTTTTGAGTTCCAATACCATCCTTTTGAACTTAATCATGTGTGAGATGATCATAGAATGAATCTTTGATTTATCTATCTCCTGATACTTGTCATAAACCTTTGTAATTGTATCTAGTCTCCCTTCATTAACAATCCTATTCCTTAAGACATTAAGACTAGGTTTGAATCCTACCCCAGGAGGAGCTTGAGTATTTCTTACTGTGCTCCGAGTTGTTCTTGAGGATGGGTGACTAGTGGGCGCTTGCGTCCTTCCTCTAGACTTCTTGCCTGGTACAAAAGGTGGAGAGGATTCCAGATCAATGGTGGTAGAGGGTGCAAAAGTTCTCTTTTCAGTCTTCTTCTTCTGGATGTCATCAGACTTCTCTATTTTAACTTATGTAGGAGTTTTCTCAAGTTATTTAGCAATCTTAGCTTCCCTAGCTTTGTCTAGGTCTTCTTGTGTAACCCCATTAACTTTTAGGATATTTGAGGTAATCCTTGATGCCTTGCTTTTGTTGTCAGCACTGTATAAGATAGAATCAATTTGATTTGTCTTTTCTCTGTATGTTCCCCATCTAGGTTCATTGGGATCCTTGGGCGTAGATAGGAAAACTTGTGCATAACCTTCCAAGACTTGTTCTTCAACTTCATATCCGAGGGGGTGAATCCATTTTGTTATGGGCTCAACTGCCTCCATGCAAGTGCAGTCAGTTTCTACCATGAAGCATATAGTGTCTTTGTATTTCTCAACTATCTTCTCAGGCATCCTAAACTTCTTCTACATCTTGATCCTGAATGTTTTGATATCCATGTCCATAGAATCTTTTTCAGTACTCTCTGATGTATCTTTTAGTGATATCTGAGACATAGAAGGCTTACTCCTATCTAGGTAAATATTTGCAACTTTACCAACAATGTGGAAGTACAAATAGATGATCAAAGAACCAAACCTGAATATCTTTCTCTTGTCATGATTAATAGATTTGATATTATTTATCAGTTGTGCGTGCAATAATTCACAGAGATTGTACTGAGTGTTATCTCTCACTAGCCTTATTGCTGCCAGAACTGTTGCTACAGACACACTATTCAGTTTGCTTGCTTGCTGAAACTTGTACCCAAGTATCATAGTGAGTATTTTGATGTCATTCTCTTTAATGGGATCAACAGTCATGTTGTGCCTATCACTTCTAGATAAGCAAACTTGTTCAACCTGCTTCTTAACATCCTTACCAGTAGGAAGAGCTGGTCTAGTATTAGGTAGTCCAGTCATCTCATGAATTAGATCTGCAGTGATGCGGATAGGAACCTCACCAATCTAATATAGGTCATCATGTGTCCTGCTTAGTAATATCTTAACCTATTCTGGCTCATAGAACTCGTGCGTGTTTGAATACTCAAAGATAGGGTTATCAGTGAGATGCACATATTCATCCTTGAATGAATATTCTGGTTTCATCATAGAACCCATGAGAGATGCAATGATGTTGTCTACAACTATTTCCTTCTTGCAATAAACATATGTGCGGATGTCTTCTAATGTACGACTCCAAGCGGAGTCCTAGAGAATGCTCCTTCAACATCATCTAGTATAGACTTGAATGGATGCTTCTTAAAGACAAATCTCTTCCTTTCAACAATGTCGAATATAACAGGGGTCTCCATACTTACTTGCAACTTGGTTGAGTAGGGTTTCACGATGATTCTAAAATGACATGACTGCTAGGGTTCCGTTCCAATCATTAATCTGTTCACAAACCAACTAATCCTTTAAACTATAGTGCTTTGATGCTTAATGCTTATCTGCTTATCCTTAATTCGTGATCACATGCATGAATCCATAGGTGCATACTCAGAGGTGAGTATACCAGCCACGTAGGGGTTCAGAGCTAGAATAGCTCCCCCTATGACCATGAGGGTCAACTATCCAGAAGTAGAAGGTGCGTCCACTGAGGATGCATCTACTACCTTGTTCTCTTCATTATCCTTCTTTAATTTGACCCATATTTTATCTGAGTTAGCTTTAGCTTCCACAAACTTAAGTTCTCCTGATTCTTCAAACAAAAACTTCTTAGGATTCTCTTGTCCTTTTGTTCTTGATCTACAAGAACTTGAGATGTGTCCAGCTTTTGCACATGAGTGACAAATGATAGGAGGTCTGATGTTGTTATTCATCATGCTGCATTACTTAGCTATGTGTCCATTGTAATTACATATCTGACATGTAATGTTTGAAAGTTTCTTTGAGGTTGATTTCTCTGATTGAATTGAGTTTGATTCCTTTGGTTCAGTTGTGGCTGATTTATTTGATTTGTTTTGCAATGAATAGCCCTATGACCAAACATATTGCAGGGGTAACAGTAACCATAAAAGGGTATTACATTCTTACAATATCTTTCCAAGTGTCCATGCTTGTTACAGGCATAACAAGTACGGTTGACTGCCTTGTGCTTATCTTTTGGTGGTTCTACTTTAGTCTCTTTAGATTTCTTTTCTTTTGTAGATTCTGTTTGAGCTTTCTTTCTTTCTTGTAATGAATTGATCTCAATTTGAGCTATACTATATCCCATACCAATGGTATCACCTTTTAGCTTTTGTGCATAGAGCTGTGACTGAATTAGATCAGAACTTGTGTGTAGTTTATCAATCTTGTCTTTTTCTCCTGATAATTCAGATTCAATTTTGTTCTTGATATTTTTCAACTCCAAGATTTTCATATTGGCTTGCATGAGTTCTTCATCCAACTGTTTATTTTCTTTTTTCTTCTCTTCAATATTTGTTAGGCTATTAGTTAACTGATCATTCAAATCTTCTATCTTATCTTTTAGAGATAAGTTTTCTTCATTTAGTTTCTTGACCATTTTACCCAAATCATTTGTAGAGCAATCTTTCAAATATTTTCTTAACTTTTTGATAAGCATTTGTGAGCCATCAAATTTTAGTTTAAGTTCCTCATTTTCTTTCTTAGATCTGTCTAGATCTTCAAGGGATGCTTCAAGATTCTTTTTCATATGTTTCACTTCTACTGAATCCATGATCTCCTCAAGTGGTTAAACTTTTCTCTCAGAAGACCAGAGCTCTGATACCAATTGTTGGAAACACTAAGAGAGGGGGGGGTGAATCAGTGTTTAGCTAATTATTCAATTTCAACAAATTTAAACTTAAATCAATTATATATCACTTGAAGCTTAACACAAGATTACATAACACATAATATGATTACGGGGAAACCTTGATTAGAGGAAAATCCCCGGTGGGAATTAGTACCCACAAATATTGCACTAGTATAATGAACCTATTAAAGTTCCTTTGCCCTATTAGGAGCAGTCTTTACAATGCAAGTACAATGGCCAGGTTAAAGGCCTGAACCTGTTAGGAGTCTTTTAAAAACAACCCTATTAGGGGTGAGGACTCACTATCCAAGAGCTCACTGCTCAATGAGAAAGAAGGCTACAACCTCCTAAGAATAGATATGCACTATATCCAAAAGTGAAATGTTGTATATGACACAGATGTCTGATCAGTTCCAGCTATGCACTTATACTCTTATCTTCTTTAGGGGCTCTATCTCATGCTGACATATTTACATTGCTCTGCTCTACTTATTTCTTTGACACTTCCAATATATCTTTACATTGCATATATATATATGTTTATGCCTGAATAAACGCGACTATAAACATGACCTTAGTCATCCCAAAAATAACATACACAACGCTTCAAAAAAATTTGGCTTAAGCATATTTAAAATAATGTTTAATACATGGTTACAGAATTATTACAATAGGTGCTTAGCCTTTACATAACAAAATATTACACACTAATCAAATTCCTGAAGTCGGCTCCATACTCTGTACTCTGAACTGCTAGTGTATTTGTTCTTCCTGTAACTTGTCCGTACTGATAGTCCATGTTATGCGTGTATAGGGTAAGCATAAAAACATACCATAGAGCTTAGTTCTGAATGTGCATATCCTGATGTGATCGTACGCATGTGCATTGATGCTCTAATTGACTGCAATACACTGTTTTGTTCTGTCTTCTACACTTAGTCAATTTTCACTTCATAGTTTACTATCAAAACTTCATATGACTTTGTTGCAATAATGACAACACAAAATAAGCCATATACTCCCTAGGAGTCAACTTTCTAACAAAAAAATTCTATTATTTCAAACCAAATTTGTAAAGACTTCAACTGGTATATTAATCACTTGGCGAGTTTGCAAAAAGTAGACACCATGCGAAGTCCTTTCTTTGAAAGTTTGTTCTGCATTTGCAAAAGATCTTTGAAAGCTTGTTTATTTGTGTAATCTACACACAGGGAGGACATCTTAAAATAACCCAAATAGGGCCTTCAATGAATCCAGACCATAAATAATCAAATTGGCGATCACAACAAACCATCATGTATACCTTTGCAAACTTACCACATGAACAACAACTGACCTTAGGAATTGGCCTCAAAATTTGATAAGAAAGCCTCATATTATCATACAACCTGAAACCCATGCTCACTTCCAACATGTGAATATGCATGCCAAAGGGATTATATGAGAGCATTAGGGTTTCAAGATAATAACATTCAAAATGAGCTACTTGAAAAACTGTGCAAATGGAGATGTGAAAAGACCTGAAACTGATTATGGATTAGCCTTTGCAAAAAAGAGAATCATGCCTTGAGGCCTAACCAATAATCATATTTATGCATTCGGGAACAAGAAGCACAAGGATACAATTCACATCTCAAAACCACAATCTGACATGAAGTTATGACCCTCTGAAAATGACTGCTCTGTGAATGTAATTCTGTCAACGATGTAAATCTGCAAAAAACACTTTTGATTCTGATTTCAAAAACTTATCATATGAGACCCTTATAGTATAAAAATCTAGAACTTGATTCATTTTCACACAAGTAAAATAAATCTTCAATTATCTCACTCTAATGATCAAGTGATCAATTGGCATTAATCTACAAAGTTAACACTTAAACACTTTTCTAAACTTAAACATAGTGAAATTGCAGAAATCTGATTTGGAATCGGCTAGGCAAAGTGGTCAAATGGATTGACCAAGGTTTGAAGCTCTTCAAAGGGATACATTTTTAGGTTTTCAATGTAGGGGAACAATTACTTCTTCAATATCTTGGACTGGGTACAAATAGTGGGACATCAAAGTAAGGCACTTAGAAATCTGCATTTTCACACTTGGTAAACCAGAATAAAATGCAAATGGAATGGCTTAAGAAAAGTTATCAAATGAGCTCACATGGGTCTAAAAATGGGAACAAAGACTCATTTCCATGCCTAAAAAACAATGCAAAAACCCTTATGTCTTTACTAACAACCATACATTAGATACAATCCTCCGAAGTGGGTCACTTAGGAAAATCTGAATAAGTGCAAAGTGCAGATTTGTGTAACCACCTCAAAATGAGTACCTTTAAAACACATCAAAACTAAAAAACAATAGTTGACACCCATTATATTTTCCAAATTAAAGGTTCTAAACACACTCTCCAAGTGGTTTTTCATTAAAAACTTTAGGTCACTTGCTACTTGCATCCAAACTTGGCTTCTCACAAAAGATTTTTAGGGCAGCAACTTACACTTAGAGAAATTTTTAGTATTGTCACTCCAAAATGTACCCAGAATTTTGGAGTTCCAACACCCTCTTTTATCCTTTTAGTACCTATAGAGGAATTTCTAGTGCAAATATAGGAGAAGGACTCCTTACTATCCCGATCTCCCAGTTTTAGCCAGTGCAAACATGCCTTAATTTGAGCACCTCTGGTTGCATAACTGTCAATAACCTACTTCTGATGACGAAGAGTCACCACCTTGAACTATAATTTAGCTGAGAAAGGGTGAGTTGTCAAGATCTTTATTATTACACGCAATTCCTTAGTGGTTTGATCATAAGGCCGCCAAGGAAATTGAGCTAGTTGTTTCCCATAAAAATAGAGGAATTTAGTGGTTTGAAGAATAGTATCATTCCACCACAAAATCCAAATTGAGGGTTGAGTGGGTCAAGGCTACAAATTCCAAATTCTCTGAATGTGGCCTAGAGTAGCTGGGGGACTCAGAAGTGAGGTATTAAAAAAAATGGAGTGCGAGAGGGACGTGGCAAAGTAGGACACCATTCAATTAAAAATTTAATGGGATAGTAGTCTGACAGGGTGACATCAGAAAAAGGTAAGTTTGGAAAAGATTGTTCTATCCTACAAGAAAAAATGACTAAGAAGATATCATGGCACGATCAAGGCATTTAAATAATATATCAAAACCAACCCTGAAATTACTCTGAGTATGCCAAACTGCATGAGGAAGACGATAGTTAGTATTAGTATTAAAAAGGCCTAATTTATTACGCATGTAGAACCATGCCTCACGATCACCAACTGTCCACCTGAATGGTGAAGTATCATCCTTGTTAGAAGCCACCTCAACGATATTGAAGTTACCACACACAACACAAGTGGTCAAATGTAGTTAATCAACTATCCAACTCCAAAGGTACGTTCTTTCTACCGCATCATTTGGGGCATAAATATTATTTATACAAAAATGGAGATTGTTAATTTTTAGGAAAATCTAAACCAATCTGTGCATGGGGTCCTTGCCATGGTTGTTAATTTCATTATTATAGCATGGAACCAAAAGGGTAACCACCCCTCCTCTTTTAGCTTCATGGTTGGATGAAAAAACCAAATTGTGTGGCCAAATAACACAGCATGCCATAATAAGAAAAAAATAGATATCTTAATCTCCTGAAGGAAAAATATATCAGTTTAAGGAAACCTATGAAAAAAATCTCAAAATGAATATTTTCAAGAGAGGTCTGTAAGACCCCAAACATTTTAGGAGGGAAAATTCATTGAAAACCATCATTCACATTGTCCTTATCCCTAAGAGAGGAGAATCTATTATGCAAGAAATATGAACCTAAAGGGAAAACATGGTACAGGTCCCCTAGGATCACCTTCCTTTTACCTGGTCCTTCATCGTTAATTTCATCTTGCCTAGGAGGGATATGAGAATGGTGATGCAAGGGAACTAACAAGTCAAAAACCAATGGGGCTAGTTGTGGAGTCTGAGAGTCAAAATTAGGGCCAAGTGAAATGCTAGAAGAAACCATGGTTGAATGTGACTTCCCATGAGAAATAGGGTTTGAAATTACTTGTAGAGGGGAGATTGTCTTGGAAGCCTTGGAAGGCAGAGAATGCTTTGATGACAAAGCTGAAGCAGGTGAGTCTTGTTTAGGCTAAGAAGTTAAAGGTTGCTTTCCCTTCGAACCATAGTTATTCAACTAACATCTTCCTCACTAGTTTCTAGTCCACGAGAAGAACTAGACACCTTGGGAGGAGGTTTAGTCTTGGGAACAACCAAAGGGAAATCCTTAATTTTATGGTCTGCGAACAGACAATGAAAACATGTATTAGGAAAATTCAAATACATGACACACTGAGAAAAATATTACCCACTAATATGAATATTGATTGACTCCTTAATGTCTGGGGCTAAATCAATTTCAACACAAACCTTTTTCTGAGGGCAGGAATGGAAAAAGCGCTTAGGCTCCATAGAGACTACCTGACCTAAAGTCTGGGCAAGAGTTTCCAAAAAAGTCCAACAAGGAAAGGAAAAACCACGAAATTCAATCTAGACCAGGACTTTAAGCTTTTTTTCATTAGAGACAGTAAAGTCTCAAAATGAAGGTTGCAAAACAAGAATAGAATCTAACAAACAAACAAAGAGTCACTTTTTAGAATGCCCTCCACATGAGTGGGGTTCCCAAAATAGAACACGAAAAAACCTTTGGTCAATATTTGTACATTATCAAGGCGGACCCAATGAGGGATCCATGCCTTGGTGACCCAATCTTGCAGCACACTTTCAGAAGGAACGCGACCAACAAAATAGGCAATTAAAGTAAAATTTTCAAGCATATCACAAGCTTCATCAAAATCTAGCAATGAAAAAACAACATCAGGCGTGGCAGAGACCTTACCTCGTGAAATACCTTGTGAACAAATTTTTGTGGTCTTTTTCTTAGAGGAGCCATGAGCCAACGCTTCAACACCAACAACAATTGTTCTGCCAAAGCTGATTGTGGCCATTAAAAATGACTTAGTAACTCCCTCAATAAATGCGGTTTGAAAGGATTGGTGAAATTGCAATACAAAAACCATAAAGACAACCTAGCAGGATGGACACTAACATTTAATTACAGAGCACTCTAGGATCCTTCTATCCACCTAGAAAATTAATCTATTTGAAAGTTTTTTGGACAACTACTTCAACACCATTGTATATATGCAACCATTTTCATACGAAGTTGCATTCACAAATGGTGGTTGTATTTGGAAGTTAAACAATACCAAGAAGTGATGAAAAACGTTGAGAAATACTATAAACTCAACTCTTTGGAATATTATGGGCATGAATTTAAACTTTAGTTTTTATCTACAATGTTTGAATTGCACAACACTAGCAACTTTATCTTAGAGCTAGACCCATTGAACCAAAATGTATTAAAATTAGATGGTGATTTTATTAAGCTAATGAAGATAAAATAAAAATAGAAAATTGATACAATATTTAAAATATTATATCAATTTAATATTTTAAATTATTAAAAAATAATTTTAATTTATAAAATTATTAATTTTATAAAAAACTAAAAATATATAATTTTAAAACTATAAAAAATTAAATTTTAATTTTAAAATTAATGGACATTGTACATTTAAAATATAAAATGTTCACGGGGCTAGTCAATATCATATGTAATAAAATCCTAGACAAGAGTGTGATTGGTTGTCACCTCTTAAAGTTTAGTGTAAGGTGGTAAAATAGGGCTCACTAGTTTATTCATGCAAACTAAGAATCTTAGGCCTATTTCACTCTTACAATGGAAGGAGAATAATCCACTTGGCTTAAGATTTTTGGGCACAAGGTAAATTCAGTGGTCCTTTGTGATGAGTTGAAAATGTTGTGTAATTATGGAAGATGAATGCCTTATCTAGGAAAAAATATGAAAAAATGATGACTTTTAGCATATATGACAAATCAAAAAATTGTTACACAAATTTTGACAAGTAATTTGGAAAGTACAAACATTGAATAACTATTGGTTTGAATTCAGAGTAGCATCAGAGGGACTTAGAAAAACAAGTTTTTTGGGTCCCAAGACTCGGACAACCCGAGTGACTAGGTCCCACTATTTTTAATCTTCAGATAGGAATTTTGTAGCTCTTTTAACCCTTAAATTATATCTAAATTTTTGTGTAAGACACCTGATTCTTGCACACAAAAAAGAGAGAAAATATTGGATTTAAAGGGGTTTGTCTAGGTCAAACCCTATTTTAGGAATTAAACTTAAAATTGAAATAAATTGCAATGGAATTTAAAGGTTGTTGATGTATAACAGAGGCTAGATTTAAGAATTGAAATATATTATACATTATTGATGCAATACTCTTTGAATGTTACCACAAGTGTTGATGTATTAACATGAATTCAGAAAGAAATAAGCTTAAAATCATGAACACATGCTTGCATAAAGGTTGTTGAAGCTTTCCACAATGCTAGATCTGAATAAGAAGGCATTAAATGCTTGATGCTTGAATAGTTCAATGCTTGATTTTATGGAATACTTCCTTGATTGATCAATGATCAAATGAGGGGGTAACTCAATTTTACATCTCTCCCTAGCATTTGGGGCTTGAATTCCTCGCTCTAGCAAACTACTTGTTGCACAGTTTGAATTTGGATACAAATTGTAAGGATCTAGATGTGTTGAACATTTGGGTCCTCCTAATAATGCCGAAAAGTAGGACTAGAGGTCCTAAATGTAGAGAGAAAGCCAAAAAATATTGGGGTTGAGTAGGAAGGCCATACATGCTAAAATAGGGCCAAGGTGAGCAAGAAATTGCATAGTAATTAAATTTATGACACTACATTGAGCCCCACTTTAGCAAGAGTATAAGCTTACATGCATACTCATGAAACTACAAAGTTGCAAAGAGATAGGACATCACCAAGTTCAAGGGAACAAAACAAAGACAAACAAAAGACACATAAAGGGGTTAGTACTACAAAGAAAGGCTCCAAGTCAACTAGTCAAAGAGACCTTGATAATCAAAATATCTTAACCATAATATCATACATAGAATTTTATTGCAAGAATACACGTGGTCAGATGGAAAGTATTGGAGTATGATATCACTAAGAGGGGGGTGTGAATAAGTGGTATACCGATTCAAAAAATGTTGCATTAATCTTCCACAACTTTGAAAATGTAGAGTGCAGGTTTTAGAACAATTCAGTTATTAAGTATATGAAAAGATATCTAACATAAATGAGCATAAAGACCATAAAAAAATCACAAAAGTTGAAGTTATCACAGAAGCCCAAATGTTGAAATATTCACAAGACTAACAATTTGAACTTTCAGACCAGATAGACCACAAATAATGATAAACCATAACACAAATTCTCATGAGTGGAAAACCCTCACATGGATGAAAAACCACTCAAAAATGCCTCACTGGCTTAATAAAAAATGCCTCACTAGATACATAAAACATGCCTCACTGGAAACAACATAATAAAATTCACAATATTGATCAATTTATACAAGTACAGAGTTTCATCTCTATGTCAATTCACAATATTTATTGAATATCCCATTGCTTGAGATTCATAAATAAAATTATGCATGTAACTCTATACAAAAGTATGCTTAACCAATGTGACCATATTGTGCATATGATACATGACCAACAATATGCTCAAGTTGCATTATATAGAGTAATGCATAAACCTTAAAGTATATAATGAAACTCTTTCACAAATATATTCTGTAATAAGATCGAGCATTTTCTCTTAAACAAAAATCATTATGGAAAACCCTCATAAATAATTCTTTGAAAACTAAAAACCCTCTTTTCTTTTTTACACAGTTCACATTTTCCTTACAATTTCAAGAAATGAAAAAACCTGCATTATAACCAGCTATAATATTGATGGAAGAACAAAGAATAAGTAAATTCAAATAAAAAATTGTCACCTTCTATAACTGTCACAAAAACTTCTTTTAGAATCCATTTTGTAACATATCAAGTAATCTTCTTATTCCACTGTTAAAGTTTTGTTTCATTAACAAATTTAACAAATTATAACAAATTACTAACTAAAACAGGAACAAAACTACTAGATTTAAGCACCACATTTTGATTCTTACTTTTTTCTACTCCAAGTCAACTATCATCTTGTCTCTAAACTCCTACAACTGTTAAAGCTCGTGCCCTTGTTTACTAGGGGTTGCAAACCTCAAATGATTATAAGTAAAATTGTCTCCTTCAATGCCCTAAGGGATCATAATAAAATTCAAATTCCAAAGCCACTTTTTGACAACCACTTGAAGCCTTCTATAGCCTAGGATGGAAAAGTGCAATCCCAAACAAGTTTTGACCCCTTTTGGGGCCTTTAAGGACCTCAAAATTGAGTTTGAAGCTTTTGTACAATCACATCAAAAACAAAAAAATATCTTCACAACGAGACACAATCTTTCCATGAAACTTTATTGACATGCTTATATATCCAAGATGAACCTACAAAAAACAAATAGGAAGTTCCCATTCTTAAATGAACGACTTACTAAAAATAGCTACCATATGTAACTGCAAGGTTGAGACACATTTTCCCAAAAATATCCCACTTGTCAAATTATACCTTGCAAGAAAGAGCGAAGGGAGTATCTACACCATCATTTAATTATTGGGGACTATGAGGCCCATAGACTTTAAACACCATCTAAAATTATCTATACTCACAAACTTTGTTAATGAATCTGCCACATTCATCAAAGTCTCTATCTTAACCAACTTCACCCTACCATCCTCAACCATATTTCTAAAAACATGAACATCAATGTACTTTGTTTCTAGCATGAAAATTCAGGTTCTTTTCTAGGAAGATCACACTCTAATTGTCACAATAGATTGTTACTGCTCCTTGTTTTATTCCAATGTCTGAACAGTCTCTTAAGACAAATTGCTTCTTTACAAGCATGAGTAGTTTTCATCTACTCTGCTTTAGTAGTGGACAAAGCAACCATAACCTATCCTTTAGTCATCCAACTAATTGCACTGCTAAATAATGTAAACATGTAAGCACTCGTGGATCTTCTATGATCAATATCACCTGTCCAATCTGTATCCACATAACCAAGAATATCAAGGGAATTTTTGTCTCTTATTATATTACCATGATAACACAAATAATACTCTGAGGTACCCTTCAAATATTTGAATATTCTTTTAACAACATCCCAAAGAACTCTACCAGGATTAGACATATATCTGGAAAGAAGTCCCATTGCTTGGGCAAGGTCAGGTCTAGTACAGATCATAGCATACATCAAACTTCCAACTGCATCATGGTAAGGTACTCTTATCATGTCTTCCATCTATGATGGAGATGTATGATAGTCTGAAATACATAATTTTGTTTTAACTGTAAAAGGAACACATAATGGTCTACAATACTACATGTTGAACCTATGTAAAACCGAGTTCACATACTTACTCTGGCCTAGCCATAACTTTATGTTCATTCTATATCTTTTAATTTCCATCCCAAGAATGAGTTTAGTTGCACCAAGGTCTTTCATTTCAAATTTCCTAGCAAGTTAAGACTTCAGTTCTAAAATCATAACTTTCCATTTACCCATATCATCGACATATAATGCAATGTACATGAAATGACCACTATCTGATTTATATAATGATCTCATTTAAAATGCTCAAAACCCATACTCAAGATATATGTATGAAATTTATGGTACCACATTCTAAGACTCTGCTTGAGGCCATACAAAGATTTCCTCAATTTGCAAACCACATTACTTTTACCTTTTACTACATAGTGCTCTGACTGTGTCGTGTAAGGGTGATCCGACAAAACTGTGTCCCACTTTTTGGCCAACTTTGACACTGAAATGAACATTCTGAAAAATAACTTCGCTTTCGGACATCTATTGTCGTAAAACCATTAAGAATTTGAAGATGATGTAAACTAGTGACTTTTAGCATTTTGTTTCTAGTTTATAAATATATTTTTTTAAAAAAAATTGGAATTTATTTGAATCCATTTTCCTTCTTCAAAAATTATTTTTGTGAAAAATCAAGATTTTTCAGGAGTGACACTCACTTTGATCAACATAACTTTTTTTATAAAACTGATAAGAACATAATTATTTTGAATTTAGTTTTGTAACACAAATAGCTAGATAATCCATTTGGTTTCATTCAATTTGGTTGAATATTTAATAGTTTATTGAGTTACGAAGTGACATTAATTATAATTTGGACATAGGTTCACTTGGATCGCTCTAACTCTATCTCTATATATCGAAATTCATTTATTCTTTTTTTTGATAGAAAGGTAACATAAATACCTATTTCCTAGATATTTTTCATAATTTTTTTCCCTAATTTACTATTTTTCTAGAAGCGTCGAACAGAGAAGTTGCTAAATGGCCAGACAACCTATTTTAGTAAAACTTAAAAAGAAAAGTCTTATTAAACTCAAAATATAAAACTCATAATCATTGGAAAGATTTCTCAGAGTACTATCATCCTGTATTTGGGTTTTTCAAATGAATTTATTTGATCCCACAAAAATTTAATGTCAAAGTGATTTTTTGTCAGCATTTTGATGGGTTCAAAGGAGACTCAATTGTAGGTGTGAGTGAGGAGTAGAGGGTTTATACCAAAGGAATTTTGATCCAAGAGGAGTTTATCTAGCCATTTTGAATTTACTCCTTCAAATGGGACCTCTCAAGGCTTAAATTATCATATTTTCTTAAAAATGTGCAATTTTAGCAAAAATCAGGATGTTCAAAAAAGTAGGACACACTATTGTGGAACCACCCGTAAATATCCTCCTCCAAATCACCACGAAGGAAAGAAGTTTTCACGTCCATTTACTTAACCTTTAAATCATAAGAAGCGGAAATAGAAAGTAAAAATTGAATGGATGTCATTTTTTCAACACAAGAGAATATCTCACCATAATCAACACCCTCAACCTAAGAGTAACCTTTTGCAACCAAGCTTGTTTTATACTTCTCAATACTTCCATCTAAACCAATATTTTTTTTAACACCTGTTTGCAACCAATAGGTTGTTGATCATGTCAGAGATTGATGTGTGTTGGCATTAATGTTTTATCACTGATGCCAACATTCTATTGTTGTTGTAGACAGCGTGACCAGTTTGGATGATTTGAGTTGTTCAAGTGACAGGTTGAAGACCTTGTGTTGTGATCGTGTGAGTATTTTCTGTCATATATGTAGTTTCCCTATAGAGGTTCACTGGTTGGTTGAGTAAGTTATGATTGGTATATCAAAATGTTTCTATTTCTATATTCATGTTGTTTTGGCTATGACAGAGGTTGAGTTTTTTGCTTCAGTATTATTTGGTTTTCTTGATTCTGATGGAGACAATTTGAGGTGTATTTGGGACTCATTGTTTTACCTTCAACTCACGTTTCTCATGATTCAGAGTTCAGTAAGCTATCCTTTTGGTGTGACAGAGCTACATATTCAGTGATGTTTAGAATAGAGATGAATTCAGATCTTGATCTAGATATGATTTAGATGTTTGAGATGATTCCATTATTGTTTTATGGTGTTCTTAGATTATGTTGTTGGTTAGCATTGATCGATGTGATCACATTTGGTGATTTGTTGAACATGATTGGTGTTTCTTCAATTAGGTCTTAGCCAACTTGGTGAAGTAACATGTTGCAATCTTTGGTAAGGATTTGACAAAGCTATTGCGTGCTTGTGGATGTTCTTTTGGGTTTTATCTAATTCTTGGCCAAGTTGATTTGGATTGTGTTTCTAATTGAGCTTAAAGTTTATATCATTTTTTCTTCTAGGTCTTGGTCGACCTTGTTGTTGATTATTTGAATTTGTAAATTGTATATATTTGAAAGTATTTTTAATTGTGAGTGTAGATAAGAGAAGGAAAAGATAAGGGAAAAGAGAGGCAAAAATTATACTTCATTGAAATTGTATTCAAATTGGAGATGTTGTAAGTCAGTTTGGTTGTATTGGACAATTTGTCCACCCTTTGTAATTTTGATCAAAGATTGATCGGTGAACCTAATTGAGGGTCAGATCATTGTATTGTGAGAAGTGTGCTCTAGACAGTGAGCCTGTGGATGCAATTGCTTCTTTTTTTTTCTTATTTGCTCTTAACCGAGCAATACTTTTAATAAAATACATTTATCTTGTGGGTTCGAATCCCACCAGAGTTTTCCCTTAACCGAGTTTCCTCGTGAACAAATATTGTGTTGTAGATCTTACATTCTTATTTATCTTTCAAATTTATAAGTGATTCAATTTTTAATGTTTTAATTGTTGTGAGTACAATTGATTCACCCCCCTCTTAGTTGTGCTTGCCTTCTTTAGGCCTACGGTATCAAAGCAAGGTCCTTTTGAAGAAGCTTGATCACTTGAAGGAGATATGACATGCTAAGCATTAGGAAATATAGTCTGAAGTTTGATGGAACCAAATACCTGATATGGAAGGGTAAGATGACTACTTATCTAATATGCATGGGAGATGAATATTGGAAGATCATAGAGAAATATTATTCCATTCCTAACAATCTATCTCAGGCTACTGCTGATGAAAATAATAAGTTCAAGGAAAATATAATAGCAAGTGAATCTTTGATCAGTGCATTGTTAGACACAAAATATTCTCACATCTATGGATTAAGAACAATGCATGAGGTATGGATTAAATTAAAGACCTTTTATGAAGGTGATAAGTATGTAAAGCAAGCTAAGTTTTAGGGTCTAAGAGTGAACTATGAGGACATGAAGATGAGCGAAAGTGAAACTATTTCATCATATGTACAAAGAGTTAATGATGTTATCTATTTAATCAGATATGTTGGCAGTACCTTGAATAATGATGAAGTTGTAAGAAAAATTATGAGACCCTCATCTCCATCCTATAGTGAGAACGTTGCAGCTATTGAAGAAGTTAGAACTATGAAATATATTTCAATAGAAGCCTTTACTGGTAGACTATGTGCTTATGAGATGAGTGCTCTTGATAAGGAACTTTTGAAGGTTGAGAATGCATTCAAAGCCAATGTGACTAAGCATGATCAGGGAGAGAACTCTTTAAAGTAATAAAAGACAACTACTATGCTAAGTAATGGGAAGAGATCATGGAAGAGGAAAGAAAGATAGATGAACTTGAAGCCTTTATTGCAAGAAGAATTCCTAAAGGCTCTGGTAAGTATGAAAGAAATCTACCTTTGAAATTTTTTGGTTGTAATAAGATTGATCATATTGCATCTCGATGTCCAAATAAAGTCTCAAAGGAATCTAAGGTCAGATCTAAGAAATTTCATCCTAAGGTTCATAAAAGTTTTTATGATACTGAGGAAGGTGTGATTGATGATGAATTTGGTGCTAGTGATGAAGAGATTATGTTTATTGTTATTAAAGAAGATAATCCTAATGAAGAGAAAGCCTTGGTTTCATGTATTGATAAAAGATATGAATGGGTCATTGATAGTGGATGCTTACATCATATGATTGGTGATAAAAATAAGTTTGTGAAGCTTGAATATTATGATGGTGGTGTTGTTAGATTTGGTAACAATACACCTTGCTTGATTAAACGAAAGGGATAAAAAATAGTAGTATTGATGTTATGTATGTTGAAGGATTAATTCATAACTTGTTAAGTGTTGGATAGCTATTAGAAAAGGGATACAAATTGGAATTCATATAAGGAATTTGAAAAATAATTAGAAACAATGGAAAGTTGATTGCATCAGGAACAAAGGCTACAAGTAATTTATTTCATTTGAAAACTGTTGAGAATAAATCCTTGATTGCAAAAATTGATGACAGTTGGTTGTGGAATAGAATATTTTTTCACATGAGCTTTGATAATATGGTAAAGGTTAGAACTAATAACATTGTAAGATATTTTCCTAAGTTGACGAAGCCCAACAATCTGTGCAAAGAATGTCAATTGGGAAAACTAACTAGATCTAATTTTAAGAGTAAGACATATAATTCAAATGGATTGTTAGATTTGGTACATACAAATTTTTGTGGTACTACAAAGACAAGAAGCTATTATGGTGACAAATATTTCATGCTATTCATTGATGACTATTCAAGGATGATGCGGGTTAAATTTTTGAGAGAAAAATCAGAAGGTTTTCATAAAATTTAGATATTGAAGATGATGGTTGAAACAGAGTCTGGACATAGATTGAAGTGCCTAAGATCAGATAAAGGAGGAGAATTTACATATGGTGAATTTTATGCTTATTGTGAAGAATGTGGAATTAAGAGGCAGACGTCTCCTTCATGAACCCCATAGTAGAATGGTGTAGCAAAGCGAAGGAACAAAATTGTTCTAGACACAACTAGAACCATGATGATTGAAGGAAATATTCTACAGATCTACTAGAGAGAAGTCACGAGTACTGGTATTTATACCTTGAACCAAGTGAAAATAAAGAAAGGAACCAATAAGAATCCTTACAAACTTTAACATGATCATATTCCTACAATAAAATACTTTAGAATTTTTGGAAGTAAATGCTATATCAAGAGAGATGAAGACATTGGAAAGTTTGATCCTAGGAGTGATGAAGGAATCTTTCTTGGATATTCTACTAAGAGAAAAGCATACAAGTGTTATAACTATAGACTAAAGAAGATTGTTGAAATTACAAATGTTAGAGTTGATGAAAATGTGCAGAGATTAGAAAGAAATTGCAGGTTTGATGAAGAGGAAAATCAGATTATGGAAGTGCAAAATCAAAATCAAGATTATAATGGTTCGGTAGAGCTGACTAAACCAGTGGCAAATGAGGAGGATATTGAAACAAAAGGATCAGCTACAAGATAAAATCCAAAAACCCCATGGTATGTAATTATTAATCAATCTAAAGATGTTACTATCAGTTATGAGTATAGAGGTGTTCAAACTAGAGGAAGGATTTCTAGATAAGAAACATGCTTGCTATCTAAATTTGAACCTAAAGATGTGAAAAAAGATTGTAATTATGAGAGTTGGATAAATTCTATGAGGGAAAAAATTGATCAAATTGAAAAGAGCAAGACTTGGATTCTTGTTCCCAAACCTATGAACAAGAATGTGTTTGAAACTAGGTAGGTATTTAGGAACAAGTTGAATGAAGATGGAAAAATGGTTTGGAACAAAGCTAGATTGGTATGCAAAGGGTACACACGGATGAAAGGTATTGATTTTCAAGATACCTTTGCTCATGTAGCTAGAATTGAAGCTTCTAGATTACTACTTGCATATGTAACTTACAAAAATCTTAGGATGTTAAGTCTATATTTTTGAATGATGAGCTAGAGGAAGATGTTTACATGGAGAAACCTAGTGATTTCCACTAACATATGAAGGAGATATGGTTTGTAAATTGCAGAAAGCACTATATGGATTGAAGCAAGATCCTAGAGCATGGTATGCTAGATTGGACAAATACTTGATAAAGATTGGATTCAGTAAAGGCATTACTGACAATAACTTATATTTCAAAATAGTTGATGATTATATCTTTATTGTTGAAGTCCTTGTTGATGATATCATTTTTTGAGGTAATGATGAATTAAGTAATGGTTTTGCTGAAGAAATGCAAAAAGAGTTTGAGATGTCTATGATAGGCAAAATTAAATTATTTCTTGGATTGAAAATTGCACAGTTGGATAAAGAAATTTTCATTACACAGTCCAAGTATGTTAGAGAATTGTTAAAGAAATTTGGTATGGAAGATTCACAACCTACTGGAACCCTTATGATTACTAGTTGCAAATTATCTAAGGATGATGAACCCCCTGTACAAATCAAACAAGATATAGATCAATGATCAGTGGATTGTTGTACTTAACTGAGACTAGACCTGATACAATGAATGTTGTTTATGTTGTGGCAAGATTTCAAGCTGAACTGGAAGAATCACATGTTGCTGCTATCAAAATATTATTCAAATACTTAAAGGAGATAGTTGACTATGGCTTATGGTTTGGTAAGGATAATGAATTCACACTTTGTGCATATACAGGTGCTGATTGGGAAGGTATTGTTGATGATAGGAAAAGTAAAAGTGTTGGTAAATTATTCTTGGCTAAGAGACTAATATCTTGGGATAGTAAGAAATAGGATTGTATTTCTCAATCTATTGCTAAAGCTGAGTATGTTGTTGCTGCTAAGAATTGCACTCAAGTTCTTTGGATGAAGAAAATGTTGAAGGATTTGAGGGTAAACATTGATGAGCCTATTGTTATTTACTGTGATAATTCAAGTGCTATAAATATTCCAAAGAATCTCGTGCAACATTCAAAGACAAAGCATATTTTTATTATCATTTCTTGAGGGATAAATTTAGTAACAAGGAAGTAAAATTGGAGTATGTATACACTAAGGAATAAATTATTGATATCTTTACAAAGCCTTTGTCAAAGGATACATTTAAATATCTTAGAGATAGCTTGGGGAAATGGCCCCTCCCTATCAAAATATATGATGATAAGGATGACATGAATCCAAAACATTATCAAAATACTATTCTCTGGATTGATGTGTTGGGGACTACTCCTTAGGGGGAGCCATATTATGAATCTTTGTGTGCAAATTTTTACATTAGCCTTTTGAGGTGAGTTTAGTTCTTTGATGTCTTTGGCCCTTTTCAATTGATGTCAAAGGGGGAGAGATTGTGTGGAAAATAAGATTTTCTGGTAAAGTTGTGTTGCTGGATATTCAAAGTGATCAAATGGATATATTATCTTTGTGAATTGATCAAGTTTTCACTTCATTTGTTGTCGTCGATGCCAAAGGGGATATTGTTGGAAGAATGCTGAGATGCTAGAGATTGATGCATGTTGACATCAATGTTTTGTCATTGATCTCAACAAACTATTGTTGTTGCTGACAGTGTGATCAGTTTGGATGATTTGAGTTGTTCAGGTGATAGGTTGAAGACCTTGTGCTATGATTGTGTGGGGATTTTTTTTTCATATTTGTAGTTTCCCTATAGAGGTTCATTGGTTGGTTGAGTAAGTTATGATTGGTCTAACAAGATGTTTCTATTTATGCATTCATGTTGTTTTGGTTATGACAAAGGTTGATTTTTTTTCTTTGGTATTGATAAATTTTCTTGATTTTGTTAGAGAAAAGTTAGAGGTGTATTTGGGACTCATTTGTTAAGATTGCTAAACTGCAATCTTCCCAAGAACACCTGCATGCATAGCTATTACATAAACAGAAGAAAAAGACAGAAGATAGAAGGATCTATGGAGGCCAAAAAGCCAGAGACATCATGTGCTCAAGAAAACAATATATTGATAATATGTTTCTATGATTTACAAACTGATGTAAAAACTCTGTAAAGAAAACTAAGCGGTGATTCCTTATAAAGGATACCGAAGCCCTAAAAAGGAAACTCTCAGAAAATAGAAATTTGCCTAAGTCTAACTTAAGCTAAGAGTAGATAACTAATAATTAACTGATTTAATTATTAGCAACACTCGACTACTCTAACACCCCCCCTTAAGTGTAACTTAGGGAGAGCAAAAAAAGATAAACTACTGCAGAAAGAAGGAAAGATGGGTCCCGGCAACTAGGCCTGATCAGGTACCCAAAACATAAAGCAAACTAGATGAAAAAAACCTTCAATCTAGAGAAAAAGGTGTCCCAGAGAAAGGAACAAGAAAAGAGCAAGAAGCATCTCTGAAGCATGTCTGAAAACTCTGTCAGAAGATACTGCTGGAACC
>MU224936.1:264198-286179 GCA_018584345.1 Thuja plicata | reverse complement strand
ATCATGTGCTCAAGAAAACAATATATTGATAATATGTTTCTATGATTTACAAACTGATGTAAAAACTCTGTAAAGAAAACTAAGCGGTGATTCCTTATAAAGGATACCGAAGCCCTAAAAAGGAAACGCTCAGAAAATAGAAAGTTGCCTAAGTCTAACTTAAGCTAAGAGTAGATAACTAATAATTAACTGATTTAATTATTAGCAACACTCGACTACTCTAACATCATTATTGCACCTTCAACTCGTGTTGTTCATGATTCAAAGTTTAGTAAGTTGTCTTTTTGGTGTGACAGATTTATGTGTTTAGTGGTGTTTAGAACATAGATGAACTTGGATCTTGAGCTGGAGATGATTGAGATGCTTCCATTGTTGCTTTCCAGTTTTCTTGGATCATGTTTTTGGTTAGCATTGATTGAGGTGATCATATTTGGTGATTTGTTGAGTATGATTAGTGTTTCTTCATTTAGGTCTTAGCTGACTTGGTGAAGTAACATGTTGCAATATTCAGTACGGATTTGACAAAATTGTTTTGTGCTTGTGGATGTTCTTTTGGGTCATATCTAAGTCTTTTCCAACTTGATTTGGACCGTCTTTCTAATTGAACTTAAATTTTATATCATTTGTTCTTCTAGGTCTTGGCTGACCTTGTTATTGATTTTTCATTTGTAAATTGTATATATGAACAATTATTTGTAATTGTGAGTGTAGATAAGAGAAGGAAAACGACAGGAGAAATATATTCTACAAAAGAGGCATAAATTGTACTTCATTGGAATTATATTGGCATTGGAGATGTTTTAAGTTGGTTCAATTGTATTGGACAATTTCTCTACGCTTTGTAATTGTGATCAAATATTGATCAGTGAACCCGACTGAGGGTCAAATAGTTGTGTTGTGAGAATTGTGCTCTATGTTGTGGGACTATGGATAAAAGTACATTCTTCTTTGTTCTTATTTTATCTTAACCGGGCAATGCTTTTAACATAGTACATCTATCTTGTGGGTTTAACTCCCATAGTGGTTTTCTTTTAAACGGGTTTCCTCATGAACAAATCTTATGTTGTGAGTTTTGTGTTTTGGATTTCACATTCTTGTTTATCTTTCAAATTTATAAGCGATGAAATTGTTAATATTTTAATTATTATGAGTACAACTCATTCACCTCCCCCCTCTTAGTTGTGTTTGCCTTCTTTGGACCTAACACAAGTTTTCATCCTTCAAGAAATGGTACAAGATCCCAAGAATCATTTTTTCTCAAAGCTTCCATTTCTTCATCCATAACAATCTTCCAATCTTATACATCATCCATACCTAATGCCTCCAATTCAAAGTAAAAATAAATCTCTATTCATCAGGTGAATACCTTTGAAGTGGTTATCTCTACCTTGTAGACCTTTAAAATACCCGAGTTGTAGGTTCTTCCTCCTCTTTTGAAGATTTAAAGATAGATGAATTCTCCTCAACTTCTTGTCTATCTATGGGTCTCAATTCAACTTTCTCTGGTGTAGCAGGTAGTTGAATCACATCTTCCTTTTTAGTTTTTTTAGGCTGCGATGTAACATAAGAAGACAAGTTTCTCTAAAAATAACACTTCTACTATGAATTACTTTCTGTGCAATAGGTCCCCAAATCTTGTATCCTTTCACACCATGAGTATAGCTGACAAAGATAAATTTCAGAACCTTATTATTGAACTTTGTTTGCTTATCAGTTGGTGCATATGAATATGCCTCACAACTAAAAACTCTAAGATGTCTCAATCAAAGCTTATGACCTGACCATGCTTCCATAGGTGTTTTATAAACAAGAGATAATGTAGGAGATGTGTTAGTCAAGTAGAAAGAAGTGGACACAACTTTATCCCAAGACCTTTGCTCAAGGCTAGCGTCATTCAACATACTCCTAGATTTCTCCATCAACGCCCTATTCATCCTTTCTGCAACTCCATTCTACTATGGAGAATGTGGAGTTGAATTTTACCTATGAATACCACAATCTTTACAAAATCTATCAAAATCATTAGAGTAAAATTTACCATTGTGATCAGTTCTCAAACATTTTATCTTCCTTCTAGAATGTAGTTCAACTATTTATTTATATTCTTTAAATCAACTGAAAACGTCAAATTTACTCTTTATAAATATACCCATGTCCTGCTATAATCATCAATAAATGAAACATAATATGTGGAATTTCCAATGGAAGGAACGTCTACAAGACCAAACACATCAAAATGAATAAGATCCAACATACCACAAGATTTATGAGAATTTGAGTAACACTGAACTCGATTTTGTTTTCCATAAATACAATGCTCGCAGAAATCAAAGTCAAGATTAGAATCATTCAAACCTTCAAGAAGGTTTTTATTTTTCAAGGTTAAGACCCTTCTCTCTAATGTGGCCAAGTCTCTGGTGCCAAAAAATTGTATTATCTACATGTAACTTGGATTCAGAAGAAAAAGCACCATCAGGTACCCAGAATCCATTACCATCTGGTGTAGGTGAAATCCTCACCTCTTCCAATGAAGTATCCATAGATTTTGTCTCAACATAAGTACTATTACACTCAAAAGTGTATGCATCTAGATTATATAAAGTGCCAATTCTAACACCTCTAGAAACAACCATACCACCTCTCACCATTTTGCATCCTACATAAAAAAACACTACCTAGATACCTGAATCTATCAATTTTCTCACAAATATTTTTTTTGTCTTATACCAAGGAGATGTAACACACCATTAATATTTCTTATTCTACCATTATGACTTCTGATTTTAAGTTTACTACAAATAAATATATTTAAATGAGAATTATCACCCAAGTACACCTTACCTACATCAAATTATTCATATTCATAAAACCAATCTCTATTAGAGGTCATATAAAAAAATGCACATGATTCAATCAACCATGCATCATCACATACATGAGTGGCCAAAGATGTAATGAGTGCATCTCCATCTTCCTTCTCAAACTCATAATCAAAATCAAATATATTATTTTTATTTTTATTCTCTTCTTTGTAGTCCCTACAGATGAGTCTAGGCTTACTAAAATTCCAACAAATAAGTTTTGACTCTCCAAAATATTTGGATTTCCCTGTGGATTTGGATTTGTTATGCTTGTCATTCTTTTTGCCTTTTACCTTAGGCCTTCCACGGGCAACTAGGGCTTCCTTGGCATTGATGGATACCTTCCCCCCCATCTCTTTAGAAAGCAAATAATCTACCAGTTCTTTCATCATCAAAATGGTAGAAGTACTACCAATGGCCATACCAAGTGAATTCCATGAATCACACAAAGAAAAAAGAAGGATCTGACATTTCTCTTCCTCATCCATCTTGACACCAATGAATCCCAACTTAGCCACCAATATATTAAATGCTTCCAAGTGGCCTATAATTTTTAAACCCTCCTCCATTCTAAAGGAATATAACTTCTTCCTTAAGAAAATATTATTTACTAAAGATTTCGCTTGATACATTTCATCAAGCTTCTTCCATAGGCTTTTTGAAAAGGACCCTTAATGGGCATTGATTAAAATAGAATCTGCAAGGTAGAATCTAATTAGACCCTTGGCTTTCTAGCCCATCACAACACATGTAGAAAATTTATTTAGATCTTTAGGTTTCATGAAAGACTCATCAACAAACTCCCACATATCCCGACCTATTAGCATATCTTCCATCTCCATCTTCCACATTTCAAAACTATTTCCAGAAAATTTCTCCACCTCTATTCTCCCTGATGAACTAGCCATCTAAAATTTTTGCAACAAGATCACAAAGAATCTTCTATAGAAGCTCCCACTCAAATATAGATTAGCGTAGAAAACCCAACAACCCATTACTAAAATCAAAGGTGATTCGACTCTGATACCACTTGTAAGGAAGTTAAGTAGTAGAAAAAATTCCTACACTAACCCTAAGGGGAGAATAATGTAAAAACTTTCTCATATCTTTTTTACATTTATAGAAACTTAAAAAAATGAACATGAGGATAAATAACATTCATTCCACAAGACAATGATTTACATGGTGTAGTCGACATAAAATGCATATTGTTATGGTTGATAATATTGGTTATCCATCAATATATTAATTGTCTATATTTAAAATTTTAACACTCTTGGGTAGTTGTTGTGTCGATTGGTGGAAAATTGTGTCCCTCTTGGAAACCATCGGGTCCTTTAAATATGTCATGTACCGCCAAGGAAGGATGACGGTATGGTCGGGTAAATTGTAATCCTTGGCAGACCATCTCTAGTCTTCTTCTCTATAATATATTCATGAGCTAATAAAGATATATTTTACTCCTATATTTGGTATGCACTTTCATCTGTATTGTTATTCCATGTATGAAAATTATTAGGTATAGTAGTAAACATTTTGGCATCATTGCCTTAAAATAAATCAGGTCAACATTGTATGATGCATGCCCTTGGATCCTTATAAAGGTGAGAAGAGACCACTGGGTAGTCAAGACCAAGTGATTAGGTGATCTTTAAGAATAAAATAACAAAGAGAACAAAGAAGACAACCATCCATACAAACATTGTCAAATGAGGAGTAAAAAGAAAATATTAAACTGACTGACATATTTCATGACATTGAGAACCTTTCCATCTCAGGAGGACCCTTGGACGAAGGGAGTATGAGCCAAGGCCTAGAAGTACCTGAGATGTTGGGGATGCTGGAGGTGGATGTATGGAGGATGCGTGCATGGATGAGAGTGTAATAAAAACACAAGAATGTAGCGGCTAGAACAATCCACCCAAGTCTAACGCACAAGGGGGAATTTAGGTGAGAAATATGGTGACTCCTTTGACAAGTTCGAATGTGGATCTACAAAAAGTGTCTAAGTTCATTGGGAACAGGTCAGAAGAACCTACAAGGTATTGGAAGAATTGTGAGAATATCTAGGTAGAAAATGGTCAAGAAGACAAAGACTATTGGCTAAGAGATTTTCCAGCAATCCTACGAGGTACAACCATCGACTGGTTCATAGAACTAGATGCTTCATCCATAGCTTCTTGGGGCATGCTCAAGAGATGATTCGAGGCTGATTTTAAATTGCTATGAGATGACGATGAGATCATTGCCAAAATTTATAACACTAGACAAAGGAAGAACAAGAGTGTATGAGCTTATAATCGTAGGCTTGAGGAATTGTTGAGCAAGTTGGAAAACCAACTAGCTGTTAGGTTGAAGAAGAGGTGGTTCGTCAAGGGGTTGATTCCCTCCCTGCATAAGAAGATGAAAGTGGTGCCTCCATCCTCATACATCGATGCCTACAATCAGGTGATGGAAATTTATAGTGAGAACAAGACATCCTCCCAAGGGAAGAGGAAGACACATGATGATGATAACACTAAGGGTAGTAGTGATGATGAATAAACAATAGTCCAAGCGCTATGACGATACTTAATGAGAATGATGAAAGAACTAAAATATGAGAAAGAAAATAGTAAAGAAAGAAATGAACTATGGTGTATGGAGTACAAAATTGAAGGGCACATGAAGGGTAATTGTCCTAAAATGAAGTTTTGTGAGATTTGTCAAGCGATGGGTCATTCAATAAAGGAGTATCCATAAAATTTGAAGACTAGAGGAACACAAGTACTCTTTGCACATGGAGAGTCTACTCCCTGAAAACCCCAAAATATACTGCCAGGCAACCATGGAAATCAATGACAAAATCTAATATAGTATGACTCTAGAAGACACCCTATCATACAGTGTTGAATATGTATTGAGTGGGGCCACTTTGCACATGACTTTTAGAGCTGGAAAGGAGGCAAAAGCATGTTGTACAAGTGGTGTGGTCTAGGAAACTATGAGGATACTTACTGTCCTAAGGGGAAGGGAGTGAACATGATAGACATCATTGGCCCTGAAGAGGAAGTCCTCAAAATCACAAGGTTGCAGGCAAAAAATATCCATGTACCCTGACCTGTGCATGGAGAAAGAAAGATTGAAGGAAGCCAAAATAGATATAGAATAGGAAATGGTAGAAGAAAAGAAAGTGTCACATGGCATTTCCAATACTCTTCGTAAGTCAACATCCAAAAAAAATATCATACAACAGATGTTGCAAGAAACCGTACTGGAATGGGTGGTAGACCTCCTTGAGACATTACCATAACTAAAGGTGGAAATCACCTATGTAGTTGATACCAATGGCGGTCAAGATAAGGGAAAGCTCATTGACAACACCTGAACAAAAGGGATAGAGAAAGAAGACTCCGCAAGAGGTACTTCCATGGAAGGTGGTGCAGGAGCACCTAGGTAGGCTTGAGGATGCATTAAAACCTAGGGCTTCTTTATGTTTTTGTCTTGTAGTGGTTCTAGCCAGACCACTACATTAATAAGGGGACATATTGTTCCTAGTGTGTAGAGAGTTAGTAGGAGTATGTGTCTTTTTAGGTCTTTAGAGACCTTTCTGTCCATTTAGGTCCAATAGAATGTTTTTGGAATTTTGTCACAAAATGAGGCAATCAAGGGACTAGAGGTCCTATTTTTTTTATTTCATCATATTTGGTGGATTGGAAAAGTTTGGGAAAGCTTAGACCAAGTTTAGACACCATAGCTAAAAGTTGCAAAAAGTTGTCAATGTTGTCATTGACAACATTGACAACTTTTAGGACAAGAATGCAATTTTGAAGGATTCAGTTCCTTAACTGTCTGAATTTAGTTTTTTATTGTGTGGGTCAGCTATATAAGACCATCCTTGAGATATGTGAAGGGTTGGTAAGTTCAAGTGATTTTGTGTACGGACTGTGTAATACAATAACAGTGACTGTTTGTGTGTTTTGAAGTGATCGGGTGGTTTAATGGATTGAAATCATTTCTATAAGTTTTGATTAGTGTAATGTAGGTTTTTAATAGACTTTGTGCAGTGTTTGTTTTGAAGATTGAATAATTTTGGTTACTTTTGCAAAATCTTTTAGTTTTTGTACAGTCGTTGTTTTGAACTTGGCATTGTCTGCAAATGGAGTCATAACTCCATCTTCCACTGTGGCATTTGCACGGGCACTTGGATTATGGGAGGTGACTCCATGAACCATATGTATAGTGAAGGAGGGGCCCAAAAGAGCATTGAAGCCATTTTTAAGATGATGCCCTAGACGAGCCTGTGATGCATGACAAGGGGTCATCAGTAGGTGCAGAGCTTATTTGGTGGATTGAAAGAAATCATTGCTTCAATCAAGGCTTGGAAAGGGATAGGGTAATGTGTTGTGGAGTCCAAATTTACATGGGAAGGCTTGTTGAAAGCAGATTGGTGTTTAGAATGAATTTTCTGCCAAACTGGTTTAGAAAACTTTAAAACCCTAAATTTTAGCCTTGATTATAGGTAGAGCTGTACGGACAACTTGGGAACCCTAGACCTAGAAAATCTCTAGTGTATTGATAAAGGGTATCTAGATCCTACAATTGTTTAGATACTTACTAGGAATTTTTGTGAGTTAATGCAAAAAAGGTGCCTAATTAGGCCTAATTTCTTGTAACCCTATTTCGGAAGCAATTGGTTTGATTCTTGGAAGTTGATTGAGGTTCCAAAGAAAAGTGTGGTTGCAGGTGATGGAAAGGATCCTAAAAACAAATTCAAGGCCCTATCCCTCTTTGTGGATTGAGAATTGATCAATTTGGATCAGTTGAGGCATCTTGCAAAGATGGAGCAATGAAGGCTTGAAAGAGCCTTTTGACAAGCTATGGCGAGTTTGTGTTTTACATTATTGGTGTTTTACTAGTTGAAGGAGTAGGATCTTGTGAGAAGAGTCCTAAGAAGAATAGGGTTAGTGAAGAACCCTATAGGGTCAGTGGAGTGACCTAGGAGCCCTAGTGGAAGCTAGGGAGAGAAAGACTAGTGCTATATCAGAGCAAGTTGAGAAACTTGGGAAGATTGGTTTATGTCAGAAGTGGAATCTTGTGGCTCTACAAAGATAGTGAAAAATGTAGAATTAGCCAATGAAAAGGAAGAGAAAAAGGAGAAAAATAGACTCCTTGAGGATACCTTGGAAACAATGAGGTTGAATATGGAAGAGTTAGTGGATGCTGCTAGAAAGAAAGACTTTGAAGCTAAAACCAGTGGTAGGGGTAAAAAAAAGATTGAAGAGGAAGACTTTATCCCTAAACTAGACCCAGTGTTGAATGAGGAGCCTTTCTTGAGGGAAATCAAAGCATTAAGTGGCAAGGCTTTGGAAGGAATACCTTTGTTTGGAGGGAAGATGGATATTGAAACTTTCATGGACTGGATTGAAGCAATGGAGAACCACTTCGAGTGTGAGGGGATAAGTGAAGCCCAAAAGATCAAAGTGGCCAAGTCTAGACTTAGAGGGTCAACTTTGACTTGGTGGAAATACCTTCAGGATGAGTTTGGGTAAGCAACCAATAACAAATTGGAATTCAATGGTAGCCAAGTTGAAGGAGAGTTATCTTTCGGAGGACTATGAAATACAACTTCATAGGAAGAGACAAAAATTGAAACAGAAAGACCTAGATGTGGCCTCATATACTGAGGAGTTCCAAAGATTGTGTCTACGGTCTAAATTGCAGGAAGAAGAGCCAATCAAAGTGGCTAGATACTTGTGAGATTGAAGTGGAACATTCAAGAGGAGATTAGCCTATGGACACCTACCACTATTCAAAAGTGTCATCAACTGGCTATAAAAGTGGAAGACAAGAATAAGAAGAAAGGGGATTCTACCTTCAAGAACAACAATAATAACAGAGGCAGAGGGAGAGACCAAAGGGGTCAAAGAGGAGGCTACCAAGGCAGGGGTAGTGAACAAAGGTCACAAGGAGAGAATAAGTTGAGGAGCAGAAAACTGAGAGCAGTTCAAGAGGAGGCTATAATAGAGGTAGAGGTAATCATGGTGGTCCTAACAGAGGAAGAGGGGGTAGGAGTAGTTCCTATTTTGCAACCATGAAATGTTATTATTGTGGACAGTTAGGCCATCCAGCCTATAGATGTCCAGACAAACCTTCTACAACAAATAGTGATAAGAGGATAGCATATGCACATGAGGACACTTCAAGTGTCAAAACCCCTGAAGTAGACCATCTAGATCCAGAGATGGGTGAGAACCTAATGTTTAGAAGGGTACTAATAAGGCAACCAATCAAGGATGAGCCCAAACATAGAAGGGAATTATTTAGAATTAGATGCAAGATCCTTGGTAAGGTACATGTAAAGTGATTATGGAATCTGGATCCATAGATAACATCATTTTATAGGAGACAGTGGTAAAGATTAAGCTAGCCAAAATACCCCATGTGAACCATTATAAGGTGACATGGCTCAATAAAGGCTAGAGTGTCTTGGTCAATGAGAAAACATGGGTAGAGTTCTCAATAGCAGGGCACAAGGACAGATTGCTTTGTGACATCCTACTAATGGATGCTTTCCATTTGATTCTTGGGAGGCCTTGGTGATTTGATAATGGGGCAATTTATGATGGGAAGGAGAACTCCATCAGATTCAAGAAAGGAGGAAAGACCTTCAAAATTCAGTCTTTTCTAGAGGATGAAGAACCATAAATGAAAACTACTAGTGTTATGTTATGCAGTGGTAAGGAGTTTGTAAATGACATCAAGGATGATGATGGGGAAGGCTATGCTAATGTGCTAAGACCTAAGGAAGAAGAACAATCAGTGAAGGAGCCATTAACAAGGGACGTGCAAGAATTTATTGAGAAGTACAAGGACATAGTGAGTGATGGAACTCCTGCAACCCTACCACCTAAGAGGGTTATAAGTCATCAAATAGAATTTGTGCCAGGGGCATCTTTTCCCAAAACGGAAGCACACAAGCTGACTCCAGATCAGAACTTGGAGGTAGCTAGGCAAGTGTAGGAACTCTTGGATCAAGGCTTGATCAAGAAGATTATTAGCCCTTGTGCAGTCTCGGTTATTTTGGCATCCAAGAAGGGGGAAAGTGGATATTATGCATAGATTCAAGGGCTATAAATAGAATCACAATAAGGTATAGGTTCCCTATACCTAGGATAGAGGATCTTATGGATTGCCGAGGAGGGGCAATGTACTTTACAAAGTTGGATTTGAAGAGTGGTTATCACCAAATCAGGGTGAAGGAAGGTGATGAATGGAAAATGACATTCAAGACCACAAATGGGTTATATGAATGAATTGTTATGCCATTTGACCTCTCTAATGCTCTGAGCACATTCATGAGGCTCATGAATGAAGTTCTCAAGGACTTCACAGGGAATTTTGTAGTAGTATATCTTGATGATATACTAATATTTAGAAAGACAAGAGATGAGCATATCAAACATGTAGAGGTAGTTTTGAAAAGGTTGCATGAGGAGAAATTGGCTATCAACCTTGAGAAATGTGAGTTCTTCAAACAAGAACTAGTCTACTTTGGCTTTTTGGTGTCCAAAGGGTCTTTGAAGATGGACAAAGACAAAGTTGCTGCTATCTTGAATTGGCCTCCACCTACCATAGCCACTGAGGTAAGGATTTTTCATGGCCTTGCCCAATTTTATAGGAAGTTTATTAGGAATTTCAATGGGATATGTGCACCTTTGATGGATACTATAAAGGGTGGGGTTAAAACTAAGTTCAAATGGACAGTAGAAGCAGGGAAAGCCTTTGAGTTGTTGAAGAAACAAGTGGCTACTCAACCAATCCTACAATTACCAAGCTTGGAGAAGTTGTTTACCGTCGAATGTGATGCCAGTGGAATGGCAGTAGGAGGGGTATTTAGTCAAGAAGGTAGGCCTATTGCCTTCTTTAGTGAGAAAATGAATGAGGCTAAGAAGAATTACTCTTCTTATGATTTGGAACTATATGCCTTAGTCCAATATTTGAGAAAATGGAGAAACTATCTTTTGCCTAAGGAGTTTGTAGTATTTACTGACAATCAGGCTCTTAGTTACATAAAAACTCAAGAAAAGCTAATCAATGGGCATTTGAAGTGGATGGAGTACTTGCTGGCATTCACTTTTACTATAAAGCACAAGAAGGGTCAGCTTAATAAGGTGGCAGATGCCTTAAGTAGGAGATTGTTGATAGTGCAAGAAGTCCACTTGAATAGAATTTGGATTGAAAGTTTCAGAGAAATATACAAATCACATGAGGAGTTTGGTGAGGCCTATAAGGTATGTGTTGAATTTGAAAATCATTTTCATAGAAAGTTCTCTGATTTTACTCTGCAGAATGGGTTGTTATTTAAGGGCAATCAGTTGTGTGTACCCAAAGGGTCAATGAGGATGAACATCATACAGGAGAAACATAATGGCTCTCTAAGTGGTCATTTGGGTAAGGACAAGACCTTAGAATTAGTCCAAAGGTTCTATCATTGGCCAAAGTTGGTGAAAGATGTCACCAAGTATGTGGAGCAGTGTGTTGTTTGCATGAAGGAAAAATGAGGAATGATTAATGCAGGGTTGTATCAGCCTCTACCAGTCCCTAATAGGCCATGGGAGTGTGTGAGTATGGATTTTATTGTGGGCTTACCCAAAACTAAACAGGGTTATGATATCATTTATGTAGCTATGGATAGATTTAGTAAAATAGAGCATTTCATTCCATGTAAAACTACTAATGATGCTAGTCACATTTCTTATTTGTTTTTCAAAGAGGTTGTGAGGATCCATGGTCTCCCTTTGAGTATAGTCTCTGATAGGGATGTGAAATTTATGAGCCATTTTTGGAAAACATTATGGACAAGATTGGGCACTCACCTATCTTTTGGTTCAACTTACCATCCTTAGACTGATGGCCAAACTGAGGTGGTAAATAGGGTGTTGGGTAACCTATTAAGGTTCCTAACTAAGGAGTATGGGTAGACTTGGGATGTGGTCATTCCCCAAGAAAAATATGCTTACAATGATAGCAATAATAGAATGACAGGAAAGAGCCCATTTGAGGTTGTTTATGGCATGCACCCTAGGGGTGTTTGTGAGCTCAAATATCTTGGTGGGATGGAGTATAGAAGTGGCCATGCAGAGGACTTCACCCTTACCATGAAAGAGATACAAGGCCAAGTTAAGAAGCAGATCCAAGACAATCAACATAAGTTGAAAGCCAAAGTTGATGAGAAAAGGAAGGATGTTCAGTTTGAAGTGGGTGACTATGTCATGGTTCACTTGAAAAAGTCTAGGCTACAGAAGGGTGTCCCTACCAAGCTTCAGATGAAGAGGGTGGGACCTTGCAGGATCTTGGCAAAATATGGGGATAATGCCTATAAAGTGGACTTACCATCACATTTGAGCATATCTCTAGTTTTTAATGTTCAATAATTAGTCTAGTTTAGAGGGCCAATAGATGAGATCAATCCAAATATTCAAGGGGTTAGTGATGATGTGGAGGTTGCTGTCTTACCTCCAAAGTTTCAGATGGTGGCTGACAAAGTTCTGGACTCCCAGGTTAAGAAGACTAATAGACACAAAGTCTACATGGAACATTTGATTAAATGGAAAGATAGACCATAGTCAGAGGCTTCATGGATTGTAGAGGCAAATTTCAAGAAGGTGGGCATCTCAGAGGATCTATTGTCCACAGGAGTGACATAGCTTTTCCTTTTTGGGGGAGTATGGTGCAGGAGCACCTAGGTAGGCTTGATGATGCATTGAAACCTAGGGCTTCTTTATGTTTTTGGATTTTAGTGGTTCTAGCCATAACACTAGGTTAATAAGGGGACATCTTGTTCCTAGTGTGTAGAGAGTTAGTAGGAAGATGTGTCTTTTTAGGTCTTTAGAGACCTTTGCATCCATTTAGGTCCAATAGGGTGTTTTTGGCATTTTGAGAAAAACTGAGTCAAGAAAGGGACTAGAGGTCCTATTTTTTGTTATTTCATCATATTTTGTGGATTGGAAAAGTTTGGGAAAGCTTAGACCAAGTTTAGACACCATAGCTAAAAGTTGCAAAAAGTTGTCAATGTTGTCATTGACAACATTGACAACTTTTAGGACAAGAATGCAATTTCGAAGGATTAAGTTCCTTAATTATCTGAATTCAGTTTTTTAGTGTTTGGGTCAGCTATATAAGACCATCCTAGAGATGTGTGAAGGGTTAGCAAGTTGGAGTGATTTTGTGCACGGACTATGTAATACAGTAACAATGACTGTTTGTGTGTTTTGAAGTGATCAGGTGGTTTAATGGATTGAAATCATTTTTGTAAGTTTTTATTAGTGTAATGTAGGTTGTTACTAGAATTTGTGTGGTGTTTTTTTGGTATATTGAATAATTTTGGTTACTTTTGTAAAATCTTTTAGTTTTTGTACAGTCGCTGGTTTGAACTTGGCATTGTCTGCAAATGGAGTCATAACTCATCTTCCACCATGGCATTTGCATGGGAAATTGGATTATGGGAGGTGACTCCATGCACCATATGTACAATGAAGGAGGGGCCTAGAAGAGCATGGTAGCCATTTTTAAGATGATGTGCTAGGTGAGCTTGTGATGCATGGCTAGGGGTCATCAGTAGGTGCAAAGCTTATTTGGTGGATTGAAAGCTCTCATTGCTTCAAAAAAGGTTTGGAAAGGGATAGGGTAATGTGTTTTGGAGTCCCAATTTACATGGGAAGGATTTTTGAATGCAGATTGGTGTTTAGAATGAGGTTTCTATCAGATTGGTTTGGAAAGCTTCAAAACCCCAAATTTTAGCCTTGATTATAGGCAGAGCTGTACGGACAGCTTGGGAACCCTAGACCTAGAAAATCTCTAGTGTCTTGATAAAAGGGTATTTGGATCCTAAATTTTTTTAGACACTTACTAAGACTTTTTGTGAGTTAATGCAGAAAAGGTGCCTAATTAGGCCTAATTGCTTGTAGCCCTATTTGGGAAGCAATTGGTTTGATTCTTGGAACTCGATTGAGGTTTCAAAGAAAAGTGTGGTTGCAGGTGATGGAAAGGATCCTAACAAAAACTTCAAGGCCCTATCCCTCTCTGTAGATTTAGAATTGATCAATTTGGATCAGTTGAGGCATCTTGCGAAGATGGAGCAAGGAAGGCTAGAAAGAGCCTTTTGAGAAGCTATGGTGAGTTTGTTGTTTACATTATTGGTGTTTCACTAGTTGAAAGAGTAGGATCTTGTGAGAAGATTCCTAAGAAGAATAGCGTTAGTGAAGAAACCTATAGGGTTAGTGGAGTGACCTAGGATCCCTAGTGGAAGCTAGGGATGTTGGAATTATATTGGAATGATGTACTGAGAGGGGAGGGGTGAATCAGTACCTCTAAAACTTTTCTTGGTTAGCCCATTAAACCTTAATCATCAGTTTGTAAATTATCTTATCTAACTGTTCATCTTTCTTTATGTATATGCATTCATATCATAAGTTCTTTTAATATGTAATCATTCAAGAAACATTCATGAAAATAGATAACACATGACACAAGATATGATATCGCAGAAAAATCCTGTTAGGAAGTAAAAACTGCGGTGGGGATTGTTACGCACAAGAATTCACTATCTATAGATAAGAAGGGGCTAGTTAAGGCTTACAATTGGTCACTTCTGATGAGCTACCCTGTTAGGAGTATTACAATGGAGACCTGTTAAGATCTACTTCATTTGAAGCTTTAGCAACACTGTTAAGTGTGCACTCTGTTAAGAGATTTGTAAAGAATGGTTAAGTCCACCTTCTACAAAAGGATTTCAGATGTGATGGACTTGTTAGAATGCAACTACATAAGTCTTTGATCTGATGATGTATACAATCTCCAATTGCTGATAACAGATCCAATAAAGCTTCCTATGTATGAGTAATCATCTTTCCATGATTGAATAATACCTTTGTCTGCTCGTCGGTAGCCTCTGTGTGTTCTTGATAACTGGTGTGATCTATTTCTCAACTTTGCATGAATTCTGCCTTCTTCTCCTTAGATGCTCTTCATGGCTATCAACAACAATGAATTCATAATTCACAATTGATTTAGCATCTATTTATACTAGATTTTAGTTTTATTCTTGATTCACGCTTCGCAAGTTAACTCTAGATCCAAGGTTTACAACTTGACCTTGATCTTTAGTTAGATATGTTTTAGATCTGTTAGGATGCTTTAAAACATTTACATAAATCTGGCTTGACCCTCAAGTTATGATTTAAAACAAATTAAAACTCTATAAATAGAATTACAACGCTTTATCAGACGTGTAAAACTCAGATCCACTTTTTGCGGGTTCTCTAACTGACTGTCGATTCTGACGGTCAGTTTTCTTTGCTGTCAGTGTTCCTTTCTTGAACTGTTCATCGGGTATGTTTTTTCTGCTTCGTCAGTTTTGTTCTCAAAACTTGTATCATTGGTGATGATCTTCATGTTGTGTTATTGACCTGTCGGTGATGTCCTGTTCACTTCGTCGGTGCAACACTTGTCAGTGTTTGTCGGTCAATTTTATACTTAGCATTTTCTCGTGATCTTTTTGTTCTGTCGGGTATGCTCGCTGTCTTTCAGTAATGCTTGTAGTCCACCGGTAGTTCTTGTACCAATGATCTCTGTCAATGTTTTTCACTAAGTGTACTAATGGAAAAATTAATGTCATCAATCTCCCCCTTTGACATTAGTATCAAAACCATGATATGTGCAACATACTGACTGTATTAGTATGTACACCTATGTATACTTCTTCCTTAGTCATTTGAATGACTCCCCCTATGTATATGCCGGTAAGTGTAAGTATATATACATATCCTTATGTACTTTTCTTTTCCCCTTTTTTTTGATATATTGTACATAGCTATCTTTTACATATCTGTTCGTCCTGTACATACAATATACATTTCCTTTCTATTCCTCCTTTTTTGATAATAAAGGCAAAGGTACTTACATCTTGTCAAAAACATAGGAATGTGAGGACTTGATCTCCTCCATCATCTTTTCCCATTTTTCTTTCAGCATTTCTAGAGCCATTTTCTCAAGTGATATCCTTACATGTATATCATAGATGCTATCTACTACAGACATCTCTGGGGTTGCAATGAGGTTTCTTGCTTCAGAAATATACTGCTACAAAATAGTAAGATTAGGGAAGATGCATGCCTGTAGTTTGGTAATCTCACCTCGTAGTTGTGTTTCAGCATCCCATATTTCTTGCCTTAGCCTGTTAGCCTAAATGATCTTGTCATGATGCACCTTGATACTATCTACATTTGAGGTTAAGCTTTGTGCACTCGCTGTGACATTAGAATCTATCTCTGCTAACTTTTCACTATTTTCCTTTGTAAACTTTTCAAGCGTGCACATCTTTTGAACTAAGGTAATTGCCTCAGCAATCATTGGCTCTAATAGATTAGTTAGTTCAGAGAGCTTTACCTTGTTCAGTGCCACTTCTTGGCTGATTTTATCAATTAACTTGTATTGATACTTCTTCTCTGCTTGTTCTTTCATAGCTTGTTCTGCATCTATATTCTAGTCTATGATTGCGTCGGTGAGAACAACTATTTGTTCCTTAACTTTAGCATTTTGTTCAAGTTTCACCTCAGGAACAAGTTGTTGTAGTATGTATCTTGCTTTGTCAAGTGCCATTGTTTCCCTGTGTTCCTATATCATTTTCTTTTGAATGGATTTCCTTTGATATAGCACTCCAAACTCTTGCATTTTATCACTATCCAAAGTAGTAATATCCCAGTTTGGGACTTCTATTACTTCATCCAATGTAACAACCAAAATGTCTTTCTTCATTGCTTTCTTCTTCTTCTTCTTTGGCTGGGTGACAGATTGATTTACTACCATTTGTAATGCTTGAGATTGGGTGGATTTGGTAGGTGAGGGTCGAGAAGATGAAGCATCCTTTTGTATCTATTCTAAGTCCACCAACTGGTTTGGTGAAGACGTATCCTCATTTTCCTTAGCTGTATCAACAGATATATCTTCCTTGAGTTTTGTGCCTTCATCCTTCTTGACTCCTTCACTTTTATCTTTTTCTTCAACCTTTCTCAATGTATCCTTAGTTTTGTTATTTGCATCTTTGTTTTGATCATTTGACACTTCTTGCTGATTGTCGGTTGCATCCTTCATTTCTGTATCTGTATCCTTTTGAGTGTTGGATGCATCTTTGTTTTCATCAGTACCCATATCCTTGGGTATATCGTCATCCTTTTTAGATGATTTATCTTGACTTGATTGAATATCAATAGCATCTATTAATATATTTATATTTGTTGGTGTATTGACTATTGTAGTGTCAATAGCTATATCCTGTCCATCGGTATTGTCCTTTGCAATATTTATGTCTTCATCTTTTTGTACTTCTACTGCAGGGTCTTGTCTTATAGTGGTATTGAAAATGTTGTCTAACCATGATTCATCATTTATATCATCATCTAAGTTACCTTTTATCGTTAAATCTTCTTTGGTAACTTCATCCTCTAAACTGATGTGAATGTGTCTTGCTGGTACTTGATTTTCCTCACTGTCTTTAGGCCATTCTTCATCTATAATATCAACCTATTTCTGGCTAGTTATTTGAACTTCTTCACTGTCTAACTCAACTATTGAGTTATCTATTTGAGTGATAGTTTCCTTCTCATAACTTCTCTCCTTAGTAGGATTGAGTATCTTGCTCCATTTATCATGAGCTTCTTGCTCTAGCTCTATGAACTTCTCTTCCAGAAATTTGTAGGCTCTCATTTTGGGTAAGAAATTTTTCTCATATTTCTCCATGATTTCATTGATTTCTTCCCTTTTTGATTCAAGAGGCATAAGAGAAACAAGTACTCTTTCTCTTATCCTCTTCTCCTCATGGAGTGCAAATGTGAACCTAGAAGATAGTCTAATCAACAGTTCTTGAGGTACATCACGTGTAGTGAATTGAAGTGGGACATAATAGTGTTTAAAAATTTTAGCTATAATTTCATCTTCAATTTTATTCTATTCTACAGAATCCCATCTCAACCATTTCCTAATCTTAGGATGTCCAATAGATGATGCTTCAGAAATGTACTTACATATTTCATCAATGTTTTCAATAGTTGATGTTGCCTTTGCTGTTTCCTTTACTTGTTTGATTTCAGTGTCAGGCTCATTCATAGCTGAGTCCTCTAAATCCTCATTTGTCTGAAAAAATTTCCTCCTTTTTATGGGTTACCTAACTGGTTGTTTTGCCTTTGATGTGTCAGGTTTTCATTTATACGCCTTTCCTTTTACCATGGAAGAACGAGTTGCATCCTTTGCTGTCTGACTCCTTGTTCTTGAATTCTTAGGTGGAGGAGGAGGTGGTGAATTAGACTCATCTTCCTCTTATTCATTTTTCTATGCTATGTCACCGATGGGTGGCTGGTCCTTGGTGAGTTCCTCCTTACCCTCTTGTTCCTCTTCACCTTCCTTTTCTTCTTCACCTTCAGAAGATATATTCAGGTTCTTTTTCAGATTCTTCACCATTCTGCCTGACTGTTTTACATCTTTCTTCATAACAAGAATTTTTTTAATCTTTTGTTTGGCCTCTTCATAGGTGCCAAATCTTAGTTGTTTGTTGTCCACTGGTTCATTTGGTAGTGCCTCAATGCACTCATTGGCTAGTCCTGCTTTGATTTCATATTCTAACTTTGAGAGCCATGATTTCCTAGGTACTACTACTTGGATGTATGTGAAATCAGTATCTACCATGAAACATATGTTCTCTCTATGTTCCTCTATCACATTTTCAGGAATTCTTGTTCTGGCTTGCAGCATTTCTTTAATGGTTTTGAAATACTCATGCATAACATTATCAAAATCTATTCCTAGTGTTTCTATGAATTCACCTATCTGAATGGTTATGGGTCTGCTTGTGTCCCATACAACTTTTCCTATGAAAGGAAAGTATTCTTCAAAGTAAAAGAATATGTACATTATGAAGGAACCAAACTTACAAGTGTTTATCCTTGAAGATCTTATTGTGCACATGTTCTCCTCTAGTTGATGTAACAGGATCTCTGCAAGATCCATCTTCTTTCCCTATTTGATGATCTTGTATGCTGTGCTCATAGTAGTACTTGATATGCTATTCATTCTGCTTGCTTGGAAGATTTTATATCCAACAACACATGCTCCAAATTTCAGCTCTACGTCGGTAATGGTGTTGACCTTTAGTGCTATTTTATTTGATTTAGCACCAGTTAGTTTTTCCACTTCTTCCAAGGATGGGTGCTTGTGAGCTTGTGGTTTAATGGTTGTAGGATAACTAGTAACCATGTGAATAACATCCTTATTTAGTGCTTTTGGCTTATTAAGCCATAAATTCTTGTTGTGAACTCTGCTAAGAACAATCTTTATCCATTCCGTTTTGAAGACTTTGGGAAAATGCAGTGCATTCATGAGTCCCTTTACTTCCAAATGTTTGTGCTCTTCTTAGAGCTTTCTAGCTTCATCACATAGTGCCCTATAGGCATTATCTAGGTCTAGATCTCCTATTTTTGAGATCTTGTAGTGAATATAGGACCTTACATCCTCTACCAGTAAAACCCTAGGTGGGATTCTGGAGAATGCTCCGGAATCATCAGGTTGTGAAGCTATTTTCGGGTGTAGCTTGTATTTGGGTTCAACACAAGAGCCTCTGCTGACAAGCTTGAAAGATTTGTTCCTATCTTCCTTAATCTTCTCAACTCTAGAATTTGATGCCATCGTGTTTGCAAAAATTTAGGGCTTTTCGCAAATAAAATAGTGTGATCAGTGAATGTGATTACTTACGGATTCTTAGTGATTGCCTGTGAATGTGAATGCTTTGTATCAAATTGTTTCTTGCTGGATTGCTCTCCAAATTGCTCTGAAATCACTCTTCTCTGCTCAAAAATTGCGGGTGCAAAAATGAGTTTATCCGTCGAGCTTTTATAACCTTTTTGTGCCCTAAGTTGTTATTAGTGCTCACCAACTCGTCGGTATATAAAGACTGAGTTCATCAGTAGAGGCATTCATAACATCTTCGGTGTCTATCCAAAGCGTCGGGGTAGCTAGTAGCTTTGGTTACTTCACTGATGATTGTTGGTAAAGTTGTGAAGACAACTTTTGTTGACTCAAGGTTCACCGATGTCTATCAGTTTACACTTAGTAACTTGGCATTTGTGTAATGACTGATACATTCTGGTAAGTAGTGCTAACCTTTCTGTGTGTGTTCACCGATGCAGATTGTGCCCAATAACCGATGGTTGCTTTTCAATAGTTTAGCAAATAACAATATATTGCATCTTCTATTCATGCTAATATTACAATATGAACTATGAGTAATGGAACCGATGTATAATGTAACTTGTCATAATGCAGTTCCATACTTGTGCAATCTAGTTGGATGTAGTGATGTCACTGGATCCATTGGATGGGGTGTCACCATTTGCATTGCTTGTTTGTGGATTTTACCCACATCTTGTTTCTCATTTTCTTGATGTCATTAATGGTATTTCCATTGGGATGTGTACTTGTGTCTGTCAGTTGGTCTTTGCAATATTTTATCACATGTCCAACCTTATGACATTGCAAACATGCCATACCTAGATTGGTCCAACCTCTTGACCTTTTGGTCCACTTTCTCATACAGTTGGCAGAAATATGACTGTACCTTCCACATGCTGTGTAGTTTACCCATGTGTTATAGTCCCAAACATATGAGTTACCTACTCTTGTTGGTTTGTGGCTATTATTAGTTTCTTTTGGTGTCCAAGCCTTGTTGTTCTTTTTCTAGCACTCTTCATATGTATGCCCGTTCATCTTGCAGGTAGGATAGTACTTGTCCATGTAGGTTTTCCTCTTTGGATTTGTCACTTTGGATCTGCATTCATATGCCTTGTGTCCTTTCTTTTGACATTTAGAAAAATTACCAATAAAAGTAGATTGTGCTTGAGAAATACCTTTCATTTTGCTTCTGCAAATGTTTGAGGTGTGGCCTGGTTTTCCACAGTGATTGTATGACAACTTCTTGGATTTTGGGGTTGTGAAAGCATGCCTTTGATCAGGTTGATTAAAATATTCACCATTCTCATTGTACCCTAATCCTATGTAGTTGTTGACTCTTCTTTGTCCATCAAGAAAATCATCCATCCTTTTGTTGCTTTCTTTAGCCTTTTTGATCAATTCATTGTGTTGAATCTGGACTTTGATTTCATACTTCAATTTTTCATTCTCTTCTCTTAGCTCACCGATGATCTGTATTCTTTCAATGAGTTCCGTGTTTAGTCTGTTTTCTTCTTGACTCATAAGAATAATCTGGTTGGTAACCTCATGGTGATGCTTAGTTAGTCTTTGAATCTCTGATTCTTTCTCTTGTATCTTTTATGTTATTTTCCTCCTATCATCAATGGCTAGTGTTCTTTCATTTTCAGCTTTTCTTGCATCATTCATAACATCAATCATTTTCACCATTTGGGTTTCTTAACCAATTTGTAGCATCTTTATTTGATCTGTCAGATGTAGATTGACCTCTTGTAGACTTGTGATTTCTTCTACTGATGCATCTGAAGCTTTTCTCATTGATGATTCTGCTGTATCAAAGTAATCTTATATTTCTAATTCTTTGTAGTCTTTCTCATTCAGCCTGGTTGCCATAATCTTTCTTTCATCAACAAGTTTTCTTTGTTAGAGTATTATTTCATTTTTTCTCTAGTTGCTTAAGCGTCTCTTAGGTGCATTATTAATTAATTCTTAATTAATAATGTGCATCCTTTTATTTCCCTTTTAGGGTTTCGTTCACCTTTTTAAGGTTGAACTTTGTAATTGTCTTTCATTAATTCAGATTATAATTTCGCTCTCACTTTCTGAGAAACTTCTGAGTTCTTCAGCTTTTTCGTCTTTAGGCATCTACCATTGTGCCAGGAGTTTCTTCATTCTGGGGGGACTTTGGTGTCTCATCCCTCTCTCATGGGGGGGCTGGTTGTACTTATGGTCTTGAGAGAGTCTCTTGAGCCATTTCTCTTCTGCATTCTTCTATCTCTTTTTGGAGAGGGGTTTTTCCCACTGGGTTTTCTTCTTTGTCTCCGGTTTGCAGAGATTTCCTTGTACTGGGTACCTGATCAGGCCTTGTTGCCGGGACCCATTTCTT
>MU224936.1:248617-263265 GCA_018584345.1 Thuja plicata | reverse complement strand
GGTTAAGTCCACCTTCTACAAAAGGATTTTAGATGTGATGCACTTGTTAGAATGCAACTACATAAGTCTTTGATCTGATGATGTATGCAATCTCCAATTGCTGATAATAGATCCAATAAAGCTTCCTGTGTATGAGTAATCATCTTTCCATGATTGAATAATACCTTTGTCTGCTCATCGGTAGCCTCTGTGTGTTCTTGATAACATGTGTGATCTATTTCTGAACTTTGCATGAGTTCTACCTTCTGCTCCTTAGATGCTCTTCATGGCTATCAACAACAATAAATTCATAATTCACAATTGATTGAACATCTATTTATACTAGATTTTAGCTCTATTCTTGATTCACGCTTCACAAGTTAACTCTAGATCCAAGGTTTACAACTTGACCTTGATCTTTAGTTAGATATGTTTTAGATCCATTAGGATGCTTTAAAACATTTACATAAAGCTTGCTTGACCCTCAAGTTATGATTTAAAAAAAATTAAAACTCTATAAATAGAATTACAATGCTTTATCTGACGTGTAAAACTCAGATCCACTTTTTGCGGGTTCTCTAACTGACCGTCGGTTCTGACGGTCGGTTTTCTTTGCCGCCGGTGTTCCTTTCTTGAAATGTTCGTCGGGTATATTTTTTCTGCTCCGTCGGTTTTGTTCTCAAAACTTGTATCATCGATGATGATCTTCATATTGTGTTAATGACCCGTCAGTCATGTCCTGTTCACTTCATCGATGCAACACTTGTCAGTGTTCGTTGGTCAATTTCATACTTGGCATTTTCTTGTGATCTTTTTGTTCTGTCGGGTATGATCACTGTCTACCGGTAATGCTTGTAGTCCACCATTAGTGCTTGTACCGATGATCTCTGTCAATGTTTTCACTAAGTGTACTAATGGAAAAATTAATGTCATCAAGGGAGAGCAAGACTAGTGATACATCAGAAGGTGCCACATATCCAATGTTGTTGGCAGTTGGCATTGGTAGGACTCTTGCAGTGGTCAAGATGGAAATCATGGGGCATAAGCTGAACAACACTATTGTAGATGGTGGATCTGACATAAACATGTTGCCAGAGAAGACATAAAAGGCTCTCGACAAGCCAACACTCTGGCCACCAATCTTCTATTTGGTAGGTGATGACCAACACGACATTAAACCAATTGGAACATTGATGGCCTAGAAGGTGACTATTAGGACACAACAATTTTTCCTTGACTTTGTGGTCATCTCATTGGAAAAGAAGGGGTATTATGCCCTCCTAGACAGAGGTTGGATCATTACAGTGAAGGCCAAACACAATTAGAAAAATAACACACTCTCTATTGAGAGTCATGGGAAAAAATATGTCATTGATCTGCAGAAACAGGGGGTAAGTCAAGAATTGACATCAAACTCCAAGTTTGAAGGGGAGAGTTTGACATGGAAGGAGGAATGGAACCCAATGAAAAAGGGGTATTGAGACTGGGTAGCTATTCAAAGGATGAAACAAGTTCTCTCAATGGATTTTTTCACTAAAAGATTGAGGATTACAAAATTTTCCATCTAGGCTGTAACATGTTGGAGCTTTTGGAGGAAACCATCAACTAGGGACCAAAGCATTTGGAAGAAAATCTAACTTGTGGGAAACCATCGACTTGATACCAAGGCATTTGGAAGAAAACATAGTTGGATATCATATGCACTTCAGGAAGGAAGGAGTCTATACAGAAAAACACTAGCATACCGTATGGATAAGAGAAGGCACGTTGGAAAGCCCCGACATGAACAAAGGAAGAAACATAAATTGTACAGTCTTTACAGAGACACAAGGGGTCATATAGTGTACGGGCCGAGTGGTTATGGGACAAGGAAAGAATAAACATACAAGTGAGAGGAGAAATATCTATATAGTAGATGCTATAGGGGTCGGTCGTACGGTGGTAACCATAAAAAACCGTATGAGAGAAAGAAGGAAAGCTTGTACGACCAGTAAGGAAGTCTCAAAAGTTGAAGGAAGAGAGGCCCGTAACATGTGTATGGATAAATATTGCACGTGAGACATGGGGGTTGTACATTATTGAAATGACAAAGGAAAATTTGATAGATCAACCGTACATCATATGGTAGGAAGCATCAAGAAGCATTGCTAACATCCCCATATGGACTACGAGACACGATGTATGATGAATAAAAAATGCACATTAGTCTTACATCATACAGATGGAAGGATAAATTGGATGATTGGGCATACATTCTATGATAGCAATTTTATGAGTTCCAGTGTTGAAAAGTAAGAGATTTGGTAGTGGTTGCTGCATTTTTGGGCTTAATCAGTATTGTTTTGGGAGTCTTGAAAAATAAAAAATGGTGTTCGCCATGGTGTTCTGTGTGGTTTTGAAGGTGATAATTTGGTCTTAGTGGTGGGGGTGCTACCCCCAGAACCCATGAGGAGCACTACCCCTTGACCCCGCTGGGGCCGCTACCCCTTGACCCTGTTGGGGGTGCTGCCTCTAGAGCCCCATTTTATTTTTGAACTACACTAAAACTTTGAGTTTGTGTAGTACAAGTCATTATCTACACTCTTATCATTAGTCTTCCTAGATATTACTTAATGTATACTTGTCATTTGGAAGAAAAATTTTTCTTTAGGGGGATGATGTAGTCAACATAAAATGCATATTGTTATGGTTAATAATATTGGTTATCTGTCAATATATTAATTGTATGTGTTTAATTTGTTAACACTCTTAGGTAGTTGTCATGTTGGTTGGTGGATGGTTGTGTCCCTCTTGGAAACCATTCAGTCCTTTAAAAATGTCTTGTACCACCAAGGAAGGAGGATGGTATGGTCGGGTAAATTATAATCCTTGGTGGACCATCTCTGGTCTTCTTCTCTATAATGTATTCATGAGCTAATAAAGATATATTTTACTCCTATATTTGGTATGCACTTTCATCTGTATTATTATTCCATGTATGTTAATTACCAGGTATAGTAGCAAACACATGGGGAAAACCCTTTCAGGGGAAAAACCCCACACTCTAAAAGTATTCCAATATATTATTTGACAATAAAAAACAAATTACAATATACTTGCAAAGAAAGCTTCTTTCAAGAGTATCATTGACCAGAGTTTCAGAGGTATCTAGAAAGCTATAAGAATCTTACACAAAACCTCCATCTCACACACCTACTATACAAGAGATACATTTTTTATATTTCCTATTTTAGGAGACCTAACTTCTGGAGACCATAACTTTTGAACCATGTACCCAATTTTCTATCATAACCCCTTTTTAGAAACCTCTAGAAGAGCTCTACAACCTAGAATATCATTGCGCCATCTCAGATAGGTTTTGACCAATTTTGGGGCCTCTAAGGCACTCAAAATTGAGTTCAAATTTTTTATACAACCCCATCAAAAAACAAAAAAAAACATCTTCACAACCGTACACGATTTGTCCATGAAACTTTACTGGAATGCTTATATGTCCAAGATGAACCTCCAGAAAAGAAATTGAAAAAAATTCACTCAAATGAACAACTTACTAAAAATAGCTACCATATGTAACTGCAAGGTTGAGACACATTTTTACAACTATCTCCCACTTTTCGAACACTTTTCAAGAAAGATCAAAGGGAGTATCTACAACATCATTTAATTATTAGGGGCTATGAGGCCCATAGAATTCAAACACCATTTGAACTTCTTTGTGCTCAGAGCCTTTGTTAATGAATTTTCAACATTCATCAAAATCTCTACCTTAACCAACTTCACCCCACCTACCTCAACCATATCTCTGACAAAATGATACTGAACATCAATGTGCTTGGTTATGGCATGAAAAGTTGGGGTTTTCACTAGGTAGATCATACTCTGATTGTTACAAATAGAATGTTACCTCATTTTGTGGTTTTCTCATTTTCCATTTTCTTCAATTTATTTAAATTTATTAGGGTTCTTATGTTTTATTTTAAGGCTTGATTTACCACCACAACACTAGTTTTCTTTTCTAATTATTTAATCTTGATGATGAATCATAAATTGTGATGTAAAATGTTGATGATGAAAATTTACACAATCAATTATAATAAAATTATTAGATCGTACACTAATATACTATCATACCACTCTTTTGCAATTAAATATTGATTATAAAAAGTTTGAATGGAAAACAAATTCTAGACAAAAAGATTACTGAATCCTACACAAATATACTAACTTTAAAATATATATTTTCAATTAATACAAATACATATTAATTCTAGATAAAAAAATCAATAGATCCTACACAAATATACTACCCTACTACTATTTCTCTTCTGTAGTTATTTCATCTTGATAATGAATCATAAAATACATTCTAAAATATTGTAATAAAAATTATGAACAAAAAGATTATTTCAATTTATGATTTTTATTCTCTTACCATCTTTCTGTTAATCTGTTTAATTATCTTGGTCTACTACCATATTATCATTTCTCTTTTCCAATTATTTCATTTTAATAATAAATCATAAAATATGATCTAAAATATTGATAAATTTTTTTTTACACAATAGAGTCTAAAAGATTTTTAATTCCCATACAAATATAGTGCAATACCACAGTTTCTCTTCTTAATTATTTCATCCTGATAATGAATGGTAAAGGGGCAGTACATATCAACTTAGAGAAAATTGGGAAGCATTACTTAAATCTACAAGAGGAAGAGACATGCGGAATTTCGCTGAAGATTATAAGATGCCAAATCCAAATCAAGCGCTAAAGTTAAAGTAGGACAACATCATGTCACCATGCTTTCTACGGCAACCGACAATTGTCTTGACTGTGAATTGTGAAAGGGAGTCGGCTTGGATTTCCTATCCTGTTATACATGTCATTGTATGTTCTTCTCCTGCTCTTGGACAAAAATAAAATGTTGTTGAATGCACATGTAATTCTAAGCACTTCCACTTGTAGAAGGATTCCATATATGATACAAATTCAGGGAATAATCACGTTCTTCCTAGCAGTGGAAATATTTGTCAAGGCTTGTATTCAAGAGCTTTCTATCGGAAAGATCAGTTTCTGGTTCAATTTTCAAATTCATGCTATTCTGCTGCCCAATTTTGTCCTGTTTTTACTTGATTTCTATTTATTGAGTTCAAAATGGCCCGAAAAATATTATCTGTTTGTTTTCTAAAATTCAAGATTTGAATTTTCAAAAGTCACACAAATCTGTATGTCATGTCATGTTCTGATTGAATTTCCTTTTTCTAGTTAAAAATTGCCACGAAATCATTTTCTCGATAACCAGCATTCAGAGAACTGTTTTGGACATCCCGGAACTCAATTTGATCTTCTCTTTCTCTACGTTGTTTGACCTCAAAATAGATAAGAAAAAATATACTTACTCATAACTATTAGTTTTACATAACATAACATGAAGGAGAAATTTCTATAGACTTTTCAACGTCAATAGTTGTTTGGGAAATGAGTTCCATCGGGAGAGGAAGCAGTGGTTTGTGGTTTTTATGCAGCCTGCTATGACTTTGCATTATCTCAGCACGTTAGCAAATTATTTGTTGATTGATTTTTTTTTTAAAATATTAGATAATACTCATAAATAAAGTTATATGTTTTTTTAATTGTATACAATTTTTTTAAAAAATAATTATAAAAGATTTTTACATTGAATAAATATATATTTTAATTTATTTTTCTTTCTAACTACTTTTTTTTTTCCCACTAATTCTTTATTCTTTAGATTATACTATAACTAATATATAAAGTTCTACTTAAGCTAGTGGGGAAAATGCTCAAACTTGGAAAAAAAGAAGCAAACAAAGATGACGAACTCACAAGCCATGAGACAACCAAACATCAGAAAAGGGAAGACCCTTACTGAAAAGATTTTGACCGTTGCAGCCAACCAGTGAGAAATAGGGTCTCGACCCCACAAGAGGGATGACATGTGAGGAACATAGAGTTTTAGTGAGGAACCCCGAACCATCATCCAAACAAAAAACCTAGCACTATCTAAACAAAACAACGTAGGAATCTTAAGACTAACAAAAAGTTTTGAAAGGCCTCCCACAAACTTTTACTGGTAGGACCCCCTTGAACAGAGACAACTTTATTTAAGGAAAGAGACCACAAGAACCTTGAAAGAAGAAATTTTTTTTGGAGGTCGCCAGAAATCCAATCAACATAAGAGCACAATTAGGGAAAGTAGTCCAACTCTACACTGAGACATTAAGAACCATTAGGTTTTGAAAGGCACCTTGAAACCATTTACAAGAGAAACCACTAAGAACAAGATAGTTCATAGGAAAGGAGAGGGGTAGCAAAGTGCCAATGAAATTCTGGCAATGATTACCAACAAACAACTCTATAAGAACTACCACAATAAACCCCTTTTTTGAAGGCTACAATATGGAAAATAGCTTGGCCCCTAAAACCATCATGGATTTGAAAAATAAACTCAGATACAAACCATGACGAATAGCAAGAGCTTCCCACAATAAAAATCCCTCCTCAATGACGATCCTCTCCACCTCTGTAAAAGAGGATCCAACCTCCAAAGGAACAACCGAGGAAATTAAAGTAAGGCAAGAAACCCTACCACAAATCAAACCCACCATTGAAAAAAATAAAAAGGAGAGAAGACTAGAAAGAACACCATTCAAAAGCTCCTAGCAAGAAGAAGAAAGAATGAAACACAAAGAGTCCCTCAAAAGAGAAAGCCCCCTGTCATGAAAAAAGAGAAGAAACAACTCTAGGACCATGACCAAGAGAGACCCCATTCCAAACACCTACCAAAAAAAACACCAGCAGTACCAAAAGCAACCTAGTTCTTAGAAGGATGAAAACACAAGCAAACAAGAAGGCTCCTCTTGGCTTAGACCCCCATTTTACTTAAAGAAGGAAAATCCTACAACTTCTAGTACAAGAGAATAAAAGAGATAAAACCTCAGTGAAACACCACAAGCACCCACAAAAATAAGAAAGCACGAGGTTCCATAAAGCATCTTCTAGACAAAATCCTTGCCGCAGTCAAGTCCTCGACAAAGATGACACCAAGATCTTTCTCACACAATAGGGAGCATATAAATTAAGGAGAGTCACACCTCCGATTGGTTATGCCCCAAGAACAATCAAAAGTAGAAAATATGGTAAGTAGAAGAGAGGAAAACCCTACCACAAGCAACAAAAACTTACTAGAAAATACAACACTGATAGGCTCCAGGACAACCCAAACAAACAACCTATCAAAAAGATGAGAATTATCCTTAGCACCAAATCGATAGAAGAGAAACCATATAGTCGCCCCTACTATGATGCTTATGACAACACCAAAGGTCACCACCAAGAAAGTTGCCAAACCTTGGGCAAAGAACATAAAATCCTCAGAAAATAAGGCTTGAAGGGACATGATTTTAGTCAAGCCAAAATACCCCACACCAAAGAATCTAGTCACTTCCTCCAAGAAAACCACAATCCCTAACAAATAAAAGGAAAATGAAGCAAAAATCATTCCCAAAAAAGGAAAAAAGGAATCCCCCACAAGGATAAAGCCATAATCATGTAGCTTCCATTTAACACCAGTTGCTACCATCCAAAAAAAACATGCCCTATGTGAACACCACAAGGTGAAGGAACGAAGGTAGGGAAAAATCTAAAAACCCAAAATGGATGAACCACATTCGTGCAATCAACAGTAAACCCTCCATCCATTGTGTTCAATAAATACAATAAAAGACCTACAAGACCCATTTGTAGACCACAAAACACCACCGAACAATCATGACCAACATCTATCACAGACCTGCAAGCCACAAAGAAAAGCCTACAAACTACCCCAATGAATATGAAGGCCAAAAAACACATCCCCAAACCTTCACTACCAATAAACCCACCACCCATAGATTCCTTGTTATTTCCATTAGACTCTTCATCAACTTCTTCCTCATCAAGAACTTGCACATACGCTCCCCTATGTCCACCAGAAACTCTAGATTTTAAATTCCCACCACTCTCACTCATCGCATTGGTTGATTTTTTGTGTTTGTGTGTTTGTTGCAATATCTTTTATTTACAATTTATTGGATAAAGATAATTGATAAGTGCTTGTGATAGAAAATGTTTAAGGTTTGTTCGAGATAAATTCACCCCCTATTAGTATTGTGTTGTGTTCAAGAATTGGTATCAACTAATATTTATAATTAATTTGTATATCATTTTTCTCATAATCCTTGTCCTGGTGATGAATCACTGAGAGTCATTTGAAACATTGACTCAATTTTTTTTACATAGTTGTTTTCTAGAAGTATTTTATCTTGATGATTAAGATGCCAAAGAAAGGAAATATTTTAAAAAAAATGTCACAACAATATTAGTGCAAGGATATTTTTCCATAATTTCTTACTGCATATATATAATTTGGAGAGATTTCTATGTTATTATGCATACATTTGAATTAACTTCTTTTATATTTGTTAAAATGAGGGTATCAATATCTAAGGAAGCTATATTTTTTTCTCTATTTTCTCAATTTTCCACAATTGTTATATAGATACCTTAATATTCAGTAAAAAGGATATATTTACAAGAAATAAAAATAAAAAAATTAAATATATTCAAAAGTATAATTTTGGAAAAGCTTATAATAAGAGTTACATATGTAAAAAATATCTTTAAATGAATTTGTATTATCCTCAAAAGTTAAAATAAAAGTGGTTTTTTTTTGTCAATATTCTTATAGGTGCAGAGGAGACACCATTACATGTATGATATAACAATAGGGGGTATTTTTATCCAAGGGGGTTTGATCAAATAGGGTTTGATATAACCCCTTTCAATTAAAATCCTCCAAATGGAACCTCTTAAGGCTTAAATCATTACATTTTTAAAAAATTATGTCATTTTTAAGAATGTACCATGTTTATAGATGATGTAGATGAGGATGAAGAGTGGATTTAAAAATATAATATAATGAGAAGTTGGATCATCTGGTAGTGTGGAGATGATGTAGATGAGGATGAAGAGTGATTTATAAATATAAATGTGATGAGAGGCTGGATGGTCTGGACAGTGCAGATTCCTCCAAGGCTGAACAAGAAGAAGAAGAAGATGAAAATGAGGAAGGTGTAGAAGAAGATATGGAGGCGGAGGAAGGTAAAGAGATAGAGGCTGAAGAAGAAGTTGGGGCAGAGGTTGATGAAGAGGTAGAGGATGAAGAGGAGAAAGAAGCTGACCAAGGATAATTCTTCTCCTACTTTTGGACAAAAATCAAATGTTGTTGAATGCACATATAATTCTAAGCACTTCCACTTGTACAAGGATTCCATCTATGATATAAAGTCAGGGAATAATCACGTTCTTCCTAGTAGTTGAAACATTTTTCAAGGCTTGTATTCAAGAGCTTTCACAAAATCATTTTCTCGATAACCAACATTCAGAGAACTGTTTTGTAAATCTTAGAACTCAATTTGATCTTCTCTTTCTCTACGTTGTTTGACCTCAAAATAGATAAGAAAAAGTATAATTACTCATAACCATTAGTTTGACATATCATAACATGAAGGAGACATTTCTATATACTTTTCAACGTCAATAGTTGTTTGGGAAATGAGTTCCATTGGGAGGGGAAGTAGTGGTTTGTGGTTTTTATGCAGCCTGCTGACTTTCCATTATCTCAACACGTTAGCAAATTAATTGTTGATTGTTTTTTTTTTAATATTGGATAATAATTATAAATAAAGTTCTATATTTTTTTTATTGTATACAAATTTTTTTAAAAATAATTATAAAAGTTTTTAATTTGGGTAAAAGCAGTTTTTGAAGGGGCCCTGAAACCCTTTACAAGCAGATTTTGGCGGGAATCTGAAACTCGTCTAAAAAGAAACTTATGCTAAAGAAAGAACATTAAAAACTAGTAGACCAAGGGCAGAAAACTGCTAGCAACTAGCCAAGATGAGACTCTAAAACCCCAGCTGCCCAAAGAACAGGCAAAATCCTTATACCATTATTTAATTAACTAGAGTTTTAAAACTCCCCATACAAAACTCCAGGGTTTTAACATGGATCCCTAAACTAATGATATCAACACCATTGAAGAGAACCATAGCCCCATAACCAAAATTTAGCCCAAACCAAAAACAACTAGCCTCCAGAATGGGCCCTTGAAAACTTTCAGCATCAATCTGTAGGAACCAACTAACCACACACAACAAACAACGCAAAGGAAAAAAGTGGGGAAATCACAATTTCCCTCTTCCTCCTCATTAGTGACAGATCTGATCTCCTCCAGCACTGATCTGGCTTTTCAGCACAACCCACTCATTCTGTATTCAACTAACCCCCAACCATTTCTAGCAAGCTTTCATGTGGCTACATGAAAGAGGCGACCACACACCACTACCAAAAATCTCCTCCCAACAACCATAGACCACCTTAATAGGCTGAGCCTTCACCTCAATAGAATCTTCTACCTCAACAGGAAGCGAGGGAGAAAAGAACTGAAGAGTAGTAAGAATCCACCTCCAATGAGCCACACGAAAGACACCCAACTCAATAGGGTTACACTCCACCTCGATAGGAGTATAGTGCAGAGGAAATAAGGCAAAAAGGGGTTCATCCCTGCAACATAACACTTCCAGCAAAAGGGGATAAAAAATAGCCAAATTCAACACAATGAAATAGGACAAGAGATAAACTACCCAAGTAGGGTCCAGCTATTTTTCCATCATGAAACGAGCGAACCCCCATCCAAAATATTCACTAACTCTGCATCGAGGCATTTATTCCATAACCAAAATATACCCTCTGCCATGAGCAGGGAAGTAAGAACAGAGAAGAGTCCATTGGGAGCAATGGGGATGCATATTGTAAGCATAAACTACACTCCAAATAACTATATGGTCTGCCCCTAACTCTTCCATAGAGATCTCCGAGGGTTTCCCCACACCACAGTCTACAGCACCAAGAACAATGAGGGTGCACATTCTCAGAACAACGCTTGTTGTTCCAAACGTAAAACAAAAATCTGGAAAAGGGCATGATATACCCATATCACCTTTGCAAAAACCATCAAAGACGATGACCTCAAACCACACAGACCCCACAAGAAGAGAGGGAGGAGTTTCATTAGCTGAGTGCCTATCAGCCCCCATGAGGTAAGAAGGAACACAACCCCCCAAATACTGTAGAGGCCACCCACACTACAACTTCCTCCACAGTATCCTCCATAGCCAGAGTCGCCCCCAAAGCCCATCCTCTACCATCAACATCACTATCCTTACCTCCTTCTGCATCTTCCTCTATCCCCATTCCCGCTCCTCCTGAAACCCTAGCACTGTTGGTCATCGCACACCAATATTATTACATTGAATAAATATATTTTTAAATATATTTTTCTATCTAACTAATTTTTTCTCACTAATTCTTTGTTCTTTAGATTATACTATAACTAATATATTAAGTTCTACTTTGGCTAGTGGGGAAAGGGCCTAAACCTAAAAAAAAGAGATAAAAGAAGTGGAGGAAATCGCAAGTCGCGAGACCACCAAACACTAGAAAAGAGAAGACCCTTATTGAAAATCTTTTGAACAAAGTATCCAACTGGTGAGAAATAGGGTCTCAACCCCACTAGAGGGATGACATGTGAGGAACAAAGAGGTTTAGTAAGAAACCCTGAACCATCATCCAAACAAAAAAACTAGCACTAGAAACAAAACAACATAGGAATCTTAATGTTAGATAATTGAGAGGGAGGGTGAATCAGTTAGTTCCAGTTATCCTACCATCCCAAATACTCCTAGATGTATATAACAACAATTTCAAACATATAAATCAACTCGGTGAAATATGACTTATGATCTCAAACTTAATTTCAGACATATCTATCAAATCATCAACTAATCTACCGAGTAGCAGTAAATAAATACTCTGATTACTGATCAATGCATATAAAGTAATGTGTAAAGAAAATTAAAAATCCAACACATTCATACACATCAACACATAGATTTTTAATGTGGAAACCCTGCTAAGGGAAAAACCACCTAGGACTAGTAACCCAAAATAATTCACTCTTCTGAAGTGAGCTTGGTAAAGAGCCAACCCTATTAAAGGTTACAGGGTGAAATCACAATAGTGTGTCCCACCTTTTGGGATGAAGGATTTCAGACTTCCAAAAAAAACTTCTTTTTTGGTTGCTTCGCGGGAAGTGTCCTCTTCGTGCGAAGTGGTTAATAGGCTTCGTGCGAAGTACCCTGCGTGGGGTACTTCACGCGAAGCCATTTTCGCCAGAATTTGTATAAATTTCTGACTACCCATTTCATTTTTCATTATTCACTGTTAGATATTTTATGGACCCGGGGTTTAGAGAGAACCAGTGACGACTAGTACAATGTTAGCACCTCCCGAACTTCTTTGACCTCTTGTCATTGTTAGAGTAATAGTCTTTCGGGTTACTAAATTAAATCATTATGATCTAATTAGTAACTTTCCTATTCACTCTAGTTTGCTTCAGCTAACCTTAGGGTTTCCCTTTTTAGGGTTTCGTGATTCCTTTTATAAGGATTCACCTCTTATTTTTCAATACAGAGATTGTATTTTGTAATTCATTAGTGTTAATAGAAGCTTTTTTCTGTCACAATGGATTTTCAGTCTCTGCCTTTTTGGCCTCCTTAGTTTCTTTCTTCTCTCTTATGTCTTCTTGCTTCTTCTTGTAATAGTTATGCATGCAGGTGATCTTGGGTGAAGTTGCATTTATCAACTTCTACATGGTATCAGAGCTCTCCTGCTGGTTGTTGTTCGTGTTTTGTTGAAGCATTTCATTCATAGAGGGTTTCAGAGTTTTTCTAGTGTTTTTTGTTATGTTTTAAGGGAAAGCTTTGGTTATGGTCACTTTGGGCTCAAACGGACATTGCCATTGAACTCAGAGGACCCCAAAATCCCAGAAACGACATAAAATTCATCCATTTTGGACTACTGGGCTCTGAGGCAAATTTTTTTTGGTTTTTGTGCCGTACGACACAAAAACCGAGGCAAAAATTTTAAAAAAATAAAAAAAAACCAATGTTTTATATGGTTTTTGGGTTTAATAATAGCGCGGCCAATGGTTTTCAGTGGGCGCCGCCGCCGCACCACCGCGGCCCGGCCCCCCCGGCTGCGCCTTCTCCTCGCGCCTCCGGCCCCTCCGGCCCGCCGCCGCCCTGCGGTCTCTTCCCCGCCGCTCCGCCTCAGTGGCACCCTCGCCACCCGGTCTGCCGCCCTCCGCGGCCCCAGCTTCGCTGTCCACCGTAGCGGCTCCGCTGCCAGAACACCGTGCCCCGCTCTCCAGCGCCGCTCCGCTGCTCCGGCCGGCGCCCGCTGCCTTCGCTCCGCCTGGCGGGCAGTTTCAGCCCCTGCGGGCTTATTTAATAGGTAGGCGGTCCTATGGAGAACCAGGGCCTGCGGCCCAGCCCCCGGAGCGCGCCATGCGCCCGGGGGCCTATTTTTTTAGCCCCTGGGGCTTATTTTGGCCCTTTTGGAGCAATTTTGAGGCCTTTTCACTGTTTTCACTCTACAAGGAGAATACGAAGGTCTTTTTTAGACTTCTTTATATCATCAGAAAGCTCTTTCTGAGCTCTTTCCGACTATGGTGATTAGAGTTTTGGGTTCTTCCGTTTCAATAGTGTTTTTTGCTGTTGAAGTCCGATGTCTTTTTTTGCCGTCTGGGAGTCATATCTGGTTCATCCGGACTCTGTTTTTGGCAAACGAGATATCGTCGGAAAGATGGTTCAGTGTGCTATTAAGTGGCAGAGGTATTTTTTCTAGATTCTACTCCAAGTTTTCTCTCCTCTGAGTTTGGCAGTTTATGCACTCTGGTGGATTGCTTGGTTCTACAGGTCCTGGGATCTCTTCTTCTGAATTCATAGTTCACTCTTCTTTCTGACATCTGAGCTTGTATGCTCCTTCTGATGCATTTTTGTTCTGTAAACGCACTGAGATAAAGTGCCTTCTTCTGCATTTCTAGGATTTCGAGCACCTTGTATGATTTTTGTACTCGCACTCTGTTATAAAGTGCCATGGGGGGTTATGATGCTTATGCCGCTTTTGGTGCATCCACCTTTGTCAAGTGAGTGTACCTTCCACGACATTAGCCCATGCTGTGTGTCGGTGACACCGCCCTTTATCCTGTGTGTGTGCTTCTGTTGCACTATTGGTGTTCCTGGTTCTTCTTCTGCAGATGTTTCTGGCATTGCATTTCAGTGTTCCTGTCACCTCTCCCAGTTCAGCATTATGGGGGGGTTCACCTGTTGGTTCTATTGCTTCTTGGTTTGATTGATCAGCTCTTCAGACATTGTCTTCTCTACCTGGTCATGCACTTCAGTAGGGGTTCCAGTAGTCTCTTCTGACAGAGTTTTTAATTCATGCTTCGGAGATGCTTCTTGCTCTTTTCTTGTTCCTCTCTCTGGGACTTATTTTCCCTTTTATGTTTTGGGTTCCTGATCAGGCCTTGTTGCCGGGACCCATCTTTCCTACTTTCTGCAGTAGTTTCCTAGGTTTTGCTTCTCCCTAAGCTTATCTTAAGGGGGGGTGTTAGAGTAATAGTCTTTCGGGTTACTAAATTAAATCATTATGATCTAATTAGTAACTTTCCTATTCACTCTAGTTTGCTTCAGCTAACCTTAGGG
>MU224936.1:224137-239538 GCA_018584345.1 Thuja plicata | reverse complement strand
TCTTGGAATTGGAAAACATGAAGAAGAAGTTGGAATCTGAATTAACAGAAGCAAAAGACAAGATTGATAAACTTCACACAAGTTCTGATTTGATTCAATCCCAGCTCAATGCGCAAAGGCAAAAAGGAAACACTACTGGTCTTGGATTCAGTACGACACAAGATGAAATCAAATCATCACAAAAGAGAGAAAAAACACTTGAAGCATCTTCAGAAGCTAAGGAAGTTGAAGATACTACAGAGGTTATATCTGAACCACCTAAAAGATAAATCAAGCAAGTTAACAGAACTTGTTATGCATGCAATAAACATGGGCATTTGGAAAGAGATTGCAAAGAGGTAAGACCTTTTAAAGGTTATTGTTACTCCTGTAATAAGTTTGGTCACAGGGCTATTCATTGCAGAACAAGTCAAAGAAATCAACCTCAACAAAATCACAGGAATATAAATCAAAGCAATCAAAGAAATCAACTCTCAAGAAATTGGCAGAACATTACATGTTAGATATGCAACTACAATGGACACACATCAAAGCAATGCAGCATGATGAGCAAGAACATCAGACCTCCTATCATTTTTCACACATGTGGAAAGGCTGGACATATCTCAAGGTTTTTTAGATCCAAAATCAAAAATAAGAGGATCCTAAAAAATCACTATTTGAAGAGAAAGGAGAAGTCAATTTTGTCTTAGCAAATGAAGATTCAAACAAAATATGGGTTGAAGTTAAGAAGGATAATAATGTTGACAAAGCAGTTGATGCATCCATAGTAGACGCACCCTCTACTTCTACTTGAATAGATCTTCTGGGTCTAAGGGGGAGCTATTCTAGCTCAGGACCCCTGCGCATTTGGTGTACTCACTTTAGAGTATGCACCTTTGGATTCATGGTTAAAAGCTTAGATTACAGCTATATGTATTCACGCATTATCTAAATTGCATCGGGATCAAAGTTTGAAAATCTCTATGTATGGTTGCAGGCATTAAATGCAAAAGATTGTATAAAAAGAAATTCACGGTTGATCATTCTCACATTTACATTCAAGAGCACAAAAATTGAAGAGAATTGGAGCACTAAGAAAACTAGGCACAAAGGCATAATAGTTTGGTAGTTGAAGCGAATGGATAATCGGTTTGAAACAGAGCCCTAGCCGTCGCACCGTTTTAGAATTTAGTGGAAACCCTACATAAGAAAACACCAAGTAAGTATGGTGACTCCAGTTGTGTTTGATGTAGTAGAGAGGAAGAGGTTCATATTTAAGAAGCATCCATTCAAATCCATACTGGATGATGTGGAAGGGGCTTTCTCCAAAACCCCGCTTGGCGTTGTTCACATGGAAGATATCTGTGCATACATTTACTGTAAGAAAGAATCATTAGGAGATGATAATATAGCTTCTCATATGGCATCAATGTTAAATACAGATTTCACATTCAAGGATGAGTTCACGCACTTACAAGATAACCCTATTGTTGAGTATTCGAATGCGCATGAGTTTGAAGAACCAGAATGGGTAAAAATTCTATTAAGCAGAATTCATGATGATCTTTTCTGGATTGGAGATGTCCCTATTCGCATCACTACAAAACTAATCCATCAGTTAACTTGACTTCCAATGACTGGACCTATGTTTCCCACTGGTAAGGATGTCAAGAAACAAATTGAGCAAGTTTGTTTGTCTAGGAGTGATAGGCGTGGAATGACAGTTGAACCTATCAAGGAAGATGACATTAAACTCATGACAATGATACTTGGATATAAGTTTCAGCAAGCAAGCAGGTTGAATAGTGTCTCTACAGAAAAAATCCTTATAGCTATCAGAATAGTGAAGGAAAACACCCAATACAACCTATGTGAGATCTTTCCCGGTCAATTAATTGACAATATCAGAATCATCAAGCATGACAGGAGCAAAACATTCAGGTTTGGATCTCTGATCATCTGTTTGTATTACCATATAGTTGGAAAGGTTTCAAACCTTTATCTAGATAAAGGCAAACCTACAATGACTCAGATATCTCTTAAGGCCACAGTAGACAGCAATGCAAGAGATGCAATGAATATGGATATAAAAATATTCAGGGTCAAAATGCAAAAGAGGTTCAGACTATCTGAGAAGATAGTTGACAAATAAAAGGATACAATATGCTTTATGGTAGAGATAGATTGCACAAGCATGGAGACTATTGAGCCTAGAACTAAGTGGATTCATCCACTAGGGTATGAAGTAGAAGACCATGTGTTAGAAGGATATGCGTAAGTCTTGTTATCAACACCTAAAGACCATAATGCACCTAGATGAGACACTTACAGAGAAAAGACCGACGAAGTAGATATTGAACTACAACTTGCTGTTAACAAAAGGAAAGCATCTAGAATGACATCCAACATTCTGAAAAAGCATGGAGTCACACAAGAAGATTTGGATAAGGCAAAAGAAGCCAAAATTGCTAAAGAACTTGAGAAAAAACATGCACAAGTTAAAATTGAGAAAATTGTTGAAACTCAGAAGAAGAAGCAGAAGAAAAATGAGGAGAGTACCACTGCTCCTACTACAACCATTGATCTAGATACATCTCCACCTTCTGTACCTAGCAAGAAACCTAGAGGAAGGAAGCAAGTGGCTACAAGTCATCCATCCTCAAGAGCTACTCGGAGCAAAGCTAAGAATATTGAAGCTCCTCCTGAGGTAGGTTTCAGACCCATTCTAAATATCTTGAAGAATAGGATTGTAAATGAAGGAAGATTGGATACATTATCAAAAGTCTATGAAAAGTATCAATAAATTGATAAGACTGAGATACATTCTATGGTCATATCTCATATGATCAAGTTTAAGAAATTAGTTCGTGAACTTAAGACAGTTATACTGGATCAATTATGGAACATATTGGAGATTATGAAAAGATATGCTATAGAAGAGGACATGAAGATTAGAGAAGGAACTTTGGATACTCTTCTTCCTATTTGTTCACATGATGAGAAGGCTATTCTGTTAGATTTGGTGAAGCCTCATCTCCGTAGTAAGACAAGAACTCTTCAGATTATGAACCAAGAGTATGAGTAGGTTGGAAAGGAGACTGAAAAAGCATTTTCACAAGTATTTATGGATAGACACATGTATCCACCAATGGCACCTACAAAAAAAGTTACTCCAGCTTCTCCCAAACAGGTTACAGAACCAGAAATTTAGATTGTGCCCATGATAGGTCCACAGGCCTCAGCGCCCACAGTGACAATAACTTCTGATACAGATAAAGAATTAGAAGAAACTATAGTAGTTGACAATGTCAAGATATCCATGACTACCTCTGAAAAAGATATGGACAAAGTTGATAAGGCATTTGTAAGCACTGAAGAAATGTGCACTGATGATACCGTCGCACAACAAGATGAAGTTCCCATCAATGATCAAGCTGACATAAATGAAGATACTCAAGATGATATGCAAGGTGACAAGACGCTGACAAAAGAGAAACCAATGAAGGTTGAATGCGTGGATACCAGCCAGAATACTATATTCTCATCATCCACTCAACCATCTACCTCATTGTTGTCAAGGTTAAATCCTGACTCAGCAAGTTTGGATGCATGGGGAGAAGAAGACCTAATCAAGATCAGCGTCCTTGCCATGGAAAAGGAAAAAGAGAAACAAGTGATGAGGAATCCTCACTTCTTGGAAATAGTGAACATTTTGAATGACTTAGTGCCTACTGATCATAAAGTAGCCAAAGTACAATCAGTTGAAGATGTGGACAACATCTTATCAAACTTCAAAACACATTTCACTAGCTTAGTAGAATCAGCTACTAAGATTACAGAAGATGAATACAAGAAGGAGAGACTAAATGAACTGATAAAGAACTTTACCTTAGATCTGAACTCCCTAAAGATTGGGCTATCTATACTTAAAGAGTTGGCAGCAAAAGGCAAGAAGGTTATTGAAAATTGGATGGATAGAGTGAAGCTCACCTCTGAGCACACTAAAAAGATAGCTGAAGTAGAAGAAATGATAGATAACATAAGGAAATCGGTTGAAAACTCCACGCAAGATATGAACATATGCAATAATGTCTACCATGGTCAGCTGGACAAAATTGAGAAGGCAAAACTGGAAATTAACAAGATCAGAATAAGACAAACTCAGTTAAGGAATGCACTTGCGCCATCTCTAGAAGTTCTTAATGAAAACATAAAACATATTGATAACACCATATAGAAATATGATCAAGGTCCTTGCATGGATCTGAGAAAAATGGAGAAATTGACATATGCTTTATGCGCGCATCTTCAGATAGTTTATGCAATGAAAGTCTTTTGGCAAAAAGAGATTCAATCTCTTCAAGTTGTGTACCCAGAAGTCTACATGGAGTAAGCATGTTGAAGAATTACTATTTTTGTACACCTTTGTCATTAATTTCAAAGGGGGAGTAGTATAGAATGTGTATATGCAGAGAAGTATACATGTATATATCATTAAGTATTATGATATACAGTCATTTTTTTTATGAAGTCATTTTGAGTAACTTAGCTACATTCGTTTGTTGCCATAAATGACAAAGGGGGAGCTTGTTGTCAAGTTGAATTCCTGAGGAAGCATGACTTATTTTGTGTTGTCAATCATGGCAACAAAGTCATACTTAAGTTCTGTCATGAAAGGAAAATGACTAAGTGTGAAAATAGGGCAGACAGACATATACAGAGATCAATACATCAGCGCACATGTTAGAGATCACACCAGAACATGCGTGATTAGGTATATACTCTATGGTGCATTTACATGCTAGATCCAGATGCGCAGAGTATGGAACATCAGTACGAAAAAGTTACAGGCAGATTAGTAGACCTGCAGTCTAGGAAACAGAGCATGCAAGCCGACTATAGTTTTGATCAGCATGAATGATTTTGTAATGTAATGACTAAGCGCCTTTAGTTATAAGTTTGTATTAATGTAATTAATGTTATAGTAAACACACTTAGGCCGACTTGTTCAGAAGCGTTGTATATTTTGGTTTAAAGGCTGACTAGAGTCTTGTTTTGGGTCGCGCCTATTCAATTGTAAACATATAAGTATGTAATATAATGTTATGTTACAAGCGTCAATTATTATGTAAGAGGAAGATATAGATGAGTAGTATAATGAAGTTAGTAGATGATATAGCTCTTTAAAGGAGTAAGAGCATTTGCGCATACACGAAACTAATCAGACAACAGTGTCATTACAACAGTTCATTTTTGATATAGTGCATATCAATATTTAGAGGGTTGTAGCCTTCATCTTATTAGGCAGTGAGCCTAGGAAGTGAGCCATATACCTTTAACAGGGTTTCCTAAAAGAATCCTAACAGGGACAGACCTTTAACCAGCTCATTGTACTTAATTTTTAAAGACTGCTCCTAACAGGGCAAAGGAACTTTAACAGGTTTATTATACCTAGTACAATATTTGTGGGTACTAATCCCCACCAGAGTTTTCCTTTGATCAAGGTTCTCCTTAATCATATCATGTGTTATGTGTTCTTGTGTTATGTTTCTTTGGATGCACATTTGATATATGTTTAATTGGCTAAAATATAATTAATAGATAAACACTGATTCACCCCCCCTCTCAGTGTTTCTAACAGACATGTCATTCTTATTTGGTGTGAAATGTGTCTTGCACCATTCAAAAACATCATGTGCATTTTTTATATGAAATCCCTTATATAATTCATTTGATACTTTCGTATAGCATGTTTGATACAATCTCCAACACCATTATGTTCACCTTTTCCATGTTCACTCTCAAAGAAACTCTAGACATGTGGTATGTTTTTATTATGATGATATCTACATAGTGCATAAAATAGTTTGGATGATTTGAATTGTGTAGCACATCCATCTGACCAAACATAATGTTTATCAATTTTTATACCTCTTTCTTTCAAATTTGCAAAAAACATCTTGAAGTAGTGTCCTACATAATGAATGTCATGATATCTATCATCACTTATATAAAAATGATATTCCTTCTTGATGAACCGTGCTTCAAATGTGCTCTGAATACCATCCAAATCTAATTGTGTGTGTCGATAACACACATGTACCATAATAGTAATTTTATTTGAAAAATAGTATTCTGATTGAATTGCCTTTTGATGAACAAAGGAATAGTTTTCTGCAAAATCAACAAGTGATACAATAGTTCCAAGTGGGAATTTGTCTCTTAGTGTTTGGAATTGTTTTGCTTGCAACTTTGAAAAAAAATCATGATGAATGTAGGTTGAATCAATTTTTAAAATTTTTCCATAAATAATCCAACATTTATCTCCTCTTCAACATATTCTAACCTTTTGGATTCTTTCCCAAATTTTGTTTCATTCTTTACATATTCGTAACTCTTGCAATTTATCATCTTTGTTACATCTTTGTTACATCAATGTTTTCATTTTTGAAAGGAAAAAGAGTCAAATCATCACATGTTTGACATATTCCTTTTATGCAATTTATTTGTCCAACTGCATCATCTATTTTGTCACATAAAATGGATGAGATGAACTCACTTCGTCTACTAGGAGGAGCATTTTTAAAACCATAAGTGTCTTCTAAAAGCTTTTGAAAAACCTGATAGTGGAGATCAAACTCAATATGATAACGACAACAACAAGTTTCAAACACTTTGTTTGTCCTGATATAATATGGCTTCAATCTTTCAAACATTGTTTGCCCAATCTTTATATTAGGATTTAAACTACAAAATGACACATACATTTCATGTTGTGTTGTGTCCAACAAATGTTTTGTATGATACTCATATTGATTAGCTCAAATTTTATGTCTGATAACATCTCCATTGTTTGATGAAGGACGTGTATTATCATTCCAAAATAATGTGACCAAATTCTTGATTCCTCCATCAATCCTATCAGAACGAGGAGATCTACAAAGATTTCCAAATTTCCTTCCAAGGCGCTATCATCCAAAAGCATTCTCCTATTAACATATCGTTATATTGTTTTCCTACTAAAACCAATCCGAGATGAAACTGAAGATATTTGTCTTTTTCAGAGCATAGTGTTACCTACAATGGATGTCAACATAACTTTTCTTGTAATAGTCTTATCTTTAGTTCAAGATCGCTTCCTTGCCTGGTTCAAACCTTTCCTAATATTTTCAATCATATTAGTTTGCATGTCAACAACGTTTATTTTCTTTGATGTTGCCTCTATACCCAATAATTTTAATGCCCCTTCCAAATTTTTGTTTATAAGTACAACTGAAAGTAATTGGGCTTGTTCAAGTGTTTATAAATTATCAAATTCAGACAATATTTATCTTGCTATCATATTCATTGACCTCTTCTTAGCAAGACTTAAGGGATGAACATTAGAAAGTGATCTCAAATTATCCACATTCATTGTAAGTAAATGATCTAAGTTTCTATAATTAATATTTATCTTTACAGTTTGAGCTAAATTTAGAAGATCATCCATACCAGTAGGAGCTTGTGATCATGAACCTTCTCCAAAATCAATTTCTTGAGCTTCCGTAGGGAGTGATCCCAACGCTTCTTCAATGTGTAATTCTTCAACTTCACTTGACCCTCCTACTTTAGTTTGTGCTTCAGCTTCTTTAGTTTTATGATAATATGCCAATGCTGCTTCACAATTTCTTTGTTCGATATCAGGTGACCTTTTTCTAGAAGATTTATGTTGTCTTCCCTACTTGTTCCCCATTTCTTCTCTTCAAAAAATGTCTTCCAAAAGATCAGCAATAAAAATTCTTTTCTTTAAAAAAATACTTTGATATAATATTTCTCCTCTCCAAAATTATGCCTTGGAAAAAAATAGAAATAACAATCCTTCTCCAAAAAATGCCTTTGTAAAAATTGATCAATAATGGAAAAAGCGAATTCACATTTTGCAGTTCGCTAAAAAACTGAAAAGAAAAAACATTACTTTTATACCATTCTAAATTAAAAAAAAAAACAAATTCAAAATCGCTGACCTTGTTCGCGCAAAGTACCCCAGGTAAAATTTTGACGGGGTGATTTTCACAGACGTTTCTCACAGGGGTCTTCACGTGAAGGGTCTTCACGCGAAGACCCTCAGACCCCCAATTTGAAAAATTGCCCTAAAAAAAAAAACCTCCTAAAAAATGGCCTTTCAAGGCCTGGGACAAGGATCAAATCAAATGCTTTTCTGAAACACATGATACCAAATGATGCGATTCAGAACAAGCTTTCTAATGAATATAATTTTAATACATATTGAGTTCATTATCACTTTAACTAAACATAGGTTGTTTGGTCATTCAACAACTTGTCTCTTCAAGGCTTCCGGAAAAATAGTAAATGACAAAAAAAAAATGAAAAATATGTAGGAAAAGAGTATTTGTGTTACCTTTCTATATAAAAAAAATGAATTTCGATATATAGAGATCAAGTTAGAGTGATCCAAGTGACCTTATGTCTAAATTATAGTTACTGTCACTTTAGAACTTAATAAACTATGAAATATTGACCCAAAATGAATGAAACCAATTGCATCCTATATACAATGAAGTTACAAATATAATCTCAAAAGAATTACATCATTATCATATTTAAAAAAAATTTATGCTGATCCAAGTGACAGTCACTTCTTAAAAACACAATTTTTTCATACAAACCATTTTTCGAAGGAGAAGGAAAAATGAATTTTAATTAAAAAAAAATAAAAAAATAAGAAACTAGATAGAAAATGATAAAAGACCCTAGTTTATATCATCTTCAAATTCCTAATATTTTTTCGTCAATAGGTGTTCAAAAGTGAATTTTTTTCTCACAATGTTGATCTCTGTGTCAAAGTTGGCCAAAAAGTGGGACACACTATTGTGGGACCACCCTACAATGCACACTGTTAGGTGTGACCCGGTTAGAGGATTTATCACTAATAGTTCTCCCTTGAACAATCATTCACTATGGGGTCAACAAGAAAATACCCAACATTAATTTGAATGTCATAATAAAGACTGTTAAGTCCTACTCGGTTAACAGATTTTTCTGTAACAATGGTTAAAGTGATACAGTAATGATCTGACTCAAATACAACTCTATTTGCAGATTTTCAGATTTATTCTAAGTACATAATACCTCTGATCAATAATCACTCCAGTCCCTTTGATTCTTCATACTCTATTTTTCTTGGTAAATACTCTTTTCTGTCACTCGGTGTTGTCTGTAGAATTGCTCAGTTCTATCTTCAACCAGCTTGATCAGTCATGCACGAAGTTAATCTCTTCAACAATATGCATGTGTAGATTTTCATGTATGATTCATAATGAATCTTTTGTCTCTTATGTAGACATCATAACTCATTTAATTTCCATTCTTATATTTTGCCGCTTGATCTCCATTGTTGATTTTGCCGCTTCGTCCTTCCTCAACAGTTGTGTTAAAAACACATTTCAATCTCCTTTGTCTGATCATATTGAATTTTCATATTCATTTGATCTGATGACATGTAACTGATTAAATGTTTGAAGATGTTAAGTTGATCACTGAAATGCAGAAAGATAATGCAATACATTAAATCAGTTAATGGATTGTATTGTCATTGATGTCAACTTGATATAATCTAGTCGGTTATAATCAAAGTGTCAAAAACTTCAGAGAATCAGAGAGAGAAAGATTATGCTTTCAGTAATGCATAAAAGACAAGCATTCACTAAGTGACTTCAAACACTGACAGCTAGTGGAACCAGAAAGACAAAGATAATGGAAACTTAAGTCACAGTGATGCCTGAACAAATAGACCGATGAGTATTACCGAAGAGCAGAATCAAAAACATTACCGACGACCAAAATGATAGTGTTAACCAATGAGAAAAAATTTGCAGTGAAGCCCGAAGGACAGACAACCCCAATGGATAGACAACATTGATGGAGAAGCTTGAGGAGAACTGAAGTGTTGACCGAAGCTATCAAAGAGTTAAAACACCAAAGTTAACTGAAGTTCAGAAATGACAAAATACTTAGCTGGCAGAGCTAAAAATAGACTTGGTTGGTTGTTATCATTATTTTCATCGACAAGATAAATTCAGAGATAAGTAAAGGATTTAAAGCTATTTTATCCAATTGGCAAGAAGATTTCTACAAGATAAAACAAGAGTTATTCTTTAACTCAAGATTTGCTAAGATTGTGAATCACGCCAAGAACAAGAAAATCAAGAAGAGAGAAACAGTGATATCATGTTTATAAAGAGACAACTTAATTCATTATGAATTAAGGGGAGTGAATGAAAGAGAGGATGCTAAAGAGAAACTGATGAAGAAGAACTTCATATAGTCCTGATCAATCAAGCCAAAGAAAGAGCTAAAGATTTCTCTAGACACCAAGCAACAAAGCACAACATCACCGAGCAGAACACAAAGTGGAGCAAAGGTATGGATACCAATAAGACACCCTATGAGCTATGGTATGGATACACACCCAATGTAAGTTTCTTTAGAATTTTTGGAAGTCAATGTTATATTTCAAAAGATGATAGAAATGGAAAACTTGACTCCAAAGGTGAAGAAGGAATATTTTTAGGGTATTCTACCAAAAGTAAGGCTTATAAATGTCTTAACAAATCCTCTAACAAAATAATTGAAAGAGAAAATGTCAGAGTAGATGAATTTGCAGAGAAAAATGATAAGGAAAGCAGAAATGAACCAGAAGACTACAACATATTTGTTTATAGTGGAGAACCTGACACTCTACCCAAGAAACAATGTATCACTTCCAAGCAACAGAATAATGCACCCGAGCATCCGACTGCTAACACAAAAAATCAGGAAATTGATCAAAATGATGTTCCGAGCGATGCAGATAAGAGTGAAGGTCAAGATGATGATCAGAAAGATGAAAAAAGAGCTAAACTGATACTTTACAAGCATGTTAAAAGACACCATCCATAGAACCAGATCATAGGAGACAAAAAGGATGGAATGAGAACAAGAAGTAAGTCACTAAACACAAGATGTTTAATTTGTGATTTTGAGCCTAAATTTGTTAATACTGCACTTGAAAATTAAGAATGGGTTAGCCCTATGAATGAAGAGATAGAGAAGATGGAGAAGAACATAACATGGACATTAGTACCTAGACCAGATGAAAAAAATTTCATTGGTACCAAATGGATATTCAAAGACAAGCTGAATGAGAATGGAGAAGTCACAAGGAACAAAGCAAGGTTAGTATGAAAGGGGTATGCACAAGAAGAAGGTATTGAATATGGAGAGACCTTTTCACCCATTGCCAGAATATAAGGAGTCAGAATTCTACTTGATTACATTGCATTCAAAGGATTCAAGGTATACCAAATGGATGTCAAATCTGCATTCCTAAATGGAATACTAGAAGAAGAGGTATACATTGAACAACCAGAAGGGTTTGTTGATCCTAACAAGAAAAACATAGTTTGTAGACTACACAAATGTTTGTATGGATCGAAACAAGAACCTAGAGCATGGTATGAAAGACTTCACTCCTATCTAATAAGTATTGGATTTGTAAGAAAAAGTGAAAACAACAATATGTATTTAAAAGAATATTCTGATGATAACATTTTGATTTTTGAAATATTTTTTGATGATATCATATTTGGGGGTAATGATAAGTTATGCAAATATTTTTCTAATGAAATGAGCAAAGAGTTTGAAATGTGAATGTTTGGGGAGATCAAATTCTTTCTTGGTCTACAGATTATTCAACAGGACGCAACCATATATATCACACAATCCAAATACATCAAGGGTGTGCTGAAGATATTCAAGATGGAAGATTCCAAGCCATTTGGAACACCTATGGAAACCAAATGCAAGATGACGAAGGGAGACAAGTCAATCGAGGTAAATCAAAACCTATATACATCTATGATTGGAAAACTAATGTATTTTGTTCATACTAGACCATATATAGCACATGTAGTTGGAATAGTTGCAAGATTCTCTACTAATCCCAAGGAATCACACATGACTACTATCAAAATAATTCTAAGATATCTAAATAATACTGAAGACTATGGATTATGGTATAAAAGAGAAGGTAAATTTGAGCTTCAAGTCTATATAGATGCTGATTAGGTTGGAAACTTAGGTGATAGGAAGAGCACAAGAGGAGGATCATTCTTCATGGGTGACAAACTTGTCACATGGATAAGTAAGAAGCAAGTATGCATCTCATAATCTACTGCAAAAGCAGAATATGTGGCTGCTGCTTCAAATTGCTCTAACATTGCATGGATAAAAAAATTATTGGAAGGTATGAATATGAAATTACTTGAACTAGTGATTATCTATTGTGATAATACCAATGCAATAAACATATCAAAGAACCCAATCATGCATGCTAAGACTAAGCATATTGCTATAAAGTATCATTACTTAAGGGAACAAGTGCAAGAGGAAGAGGTGATACTGGAATATGTTCAATCCAACAAACAATTAGTAGACATATTCACAAAGCCATTGCCTAAAGATACATTTGAGTACCTAAGAAAGAGACTAGGGATTTGATCCTTGTCTATTGGTCACTTAGCTGAATAGGAGGCTGCATCAGCCTATACATAATCAGAAGATCATTCATGTTGACACAAACAAAGAGTTGGACTACAAAGATACATCAGTACAAAAAAGGTACATATCTACACTGAACACCAGAGTTACTATTTGCTGATGGAAAGGAAATTCAAGGAGTATAATAAAAAAAAGGGGATGGATATAGTTTGGCATTTATGTCAAAGGGAGAGATTATATCCATATGAAATATCCATCATGATTATCCTAAGGGAGAGATGACTCAAAGGGAGAGAGTATATCTATTGTTGTCAAAAGGAAAAAGAGATATTCAATCAAGGAGAGGAACAGTCAAAGGGAGAGAAAACATCAAAGAAGAGATTCTACAACAAAGGGAGGGAAAAAATTAGAAGATTGGTACATCTATCCAGTGAAAGGAATAAAGAATGAAGAAAGTACCCTACAAGAAACAAATCTAAGCTAGAAGAGCTTACCGAGAGTGAAACATTTATATTGGTTATAGAAAAATAAGTTTGGTAGATTGATGAACTACAACTGATATATTTCATATTGTATTAGTAGCAATGTAGTATGTTTCCATCAATGCCAAAGGGAGAGATTGATGAACTATAACTGATTGAATGTTTGAAGATGTTAAGTTGATGATCACTGAGCTGCATAAAGTTAATGCAAGAAATTAAATCAGTTAATGTATTGTATTTTCATTGATGTCAACTTGATATAATATGATTGGCTATATTCATATTGTCAAAGAATTCAAAGAACCAAAGAGATAAAGGTTATGTTATCATTAATGCATAAAAGTTTATTATACACTAAGTGACAAAAAACACTGAAGGATAGTGCACCCCGACAGATAGAGATCCCCAAGAGAAGAGTCACAGTGATACCCAAGAAAGAAAACCGAGCAAGCATTATCAGGAAAAAACTATGTGATACCCTAGCAAAATTGAAAGTCAAAGTGTTTCCCGATGGACAGACAACCCCGATGGAAAGAGATGCCTGAGGACAACTGAAGTCAAGACCGAGAAAATAAGGAGTTAAACACCGATAAGAATTGAAGTTCAAAAATGAAAAAATACTTAGCTGGCAAGAGCTAAATATGGAGTTAACTGGTTGATCTCATTGTTTTCATTGACAAGTTAAAAGCTGGAGATAAGCTACAGACTTAAATATTTTTTATTCCAGTTATCAAGGAGAAATATCCAGGTTAAGACTAAAGCAAGATTTAAAGCAAGAATGGAGAGATTTCTGGATCACATCAAGAATAAGAAAGACAAAGACCTAGAAATGGTGAAATCATGTCTATAAGAGAGACACGCTAATTCATTATGAATTAGGGGTGAATAGAGAAGAATATGTTGAAGAGAACACCGGTGAAGAAAAATTTATACAATCCTGATCAAACAAGATGAAGATTTATGTGGACACCAAACAACAAAGAAGCACATCACCAAGCAAAAAGAAGTGGAGTAAAAGAACAGAAAAAAAAACATTAATTAGAAAGGTAATATGAGCTTACAATAGATTTGAACATCTACAAGTTTAAGTTGTATATATGAACAGATCATATACTATTTTAGTTTAACCATTGATTCAGAAAATCTCTTAACAAAGTGGGATTTAATTATCCTTTATGTATTGAGATACATCCCAAGGAGTATCAAAAATTTTCTCATGAAGATAGCATAGTGAAATTCCATATATCAAGTGATTAACTATTATATTAAATCTTTTAACAAGTTCACACTTAACAGTATGTTTGTAACCTTTAACAAGGTTGGCTCTTCACCGAGCTCACTTCAGAATAGTGAAAATTTTGGTTTACCGGTCCCAAGTGGTTTTTCCCTAAACAGGGTTTCCACGTTAAAAATCCATGTGTCAAATGTGTTTATGGTTCATTAATTTAAATGTTTTTCTTTACACATTACTAAAATAGGATTGATCGGTAAACACTAAGTTATTTATTATATTTCGGTAAAGGCTAGACTGCTATCCGGTAAAGCTTAAGAATAAGGATTAACACTGAACTCCTAGAATTATTTATTTGATAAGATTATTTAAGGGCATACATCTTGTAGGAATGAAGATAACTAGAGGTTTAGAGTTGTGGTATAAAGTTTTGGATTAATTTTTGAGGCCACTTGTATCATCTTAAAATGGAAGCACTTCCATGTTAAGAACATTTAGCCCTCATTATGGGATTTTTTTGACCTCCATCATGTCATCCTCCCATTTTTGCATCATCCCTTGCTTCTGTGCTTGATTAGGACCCTGATTGGGCCTCTCCGGGCACCTTCTACCCCACCTGGCATGTTTTCCAGGGGTTCTGACCCCCTGGGTCAAGGTCAACCTCAAACTTGACCTAGATTAAGGTCAACCTTGACCTTGACCTAGGTCAGGGTCGACCTCAACCCTGACCAGGGTCCCCCTTTTGAATCTGGAAGCCTGTCGGCTGCCGGGGGTCATCCAAAATTCATTTTTTCCCGCTTCTAGGTCGACTGTTTCGGGTTCCAAAGTGTTGATGCCTAAATTATATTTAATATAGGTCCTCTTCTAGGGGCATTGGTCTAATTGGATTTTAATTCTCCTATGTTAGCCTCCTTAGAAGATTGTGCCCTAGTTTCATATAAAAGGGAGCCTTCTTCTCTCATTTTCTCTAACCATTATCAAGTAACAAATGCTAAGGCAACTAAGCATTCAAAGGACATTCAAGAATCCATTGTTCTACATATTTCCAAGCTTTCAAGGTGTTCAAGTCTTCCTCTCAAGCATTCAAGTTCTCCATTGAAGATCAAGGATTCAAGCTTCCAAGCCTTTGAAGGGATTAGGTTCAAACATTCAAGATTCATCATTCAAAC
>MU224936.1:213240-224016 GCA_018584345.1 Thuja plicata | reverse complement strand
TCATGGAGGTTTATGTTTTCTAAAGTCCAAGCTTTCATATTTACATACTTGCATACATTTGAATTATAATTGCATATCTATTGAATATCATAGCTTCATTGTTAGATTCAATTCTACTACTTGCTATAATTCTATACTTTATTGATTTCAAGGTTAATTCCTAAATCAGGGTTTGACTAAGGCAAACCCCTCCCCCCAACAAACAAACCTCTTTTTATTGCAATTACAGGTGTAGGACTGTGGATTTGGATACCCTTTTCGACTTTCTTCTAGACTCCGTGAACAAATTCTCTGTCGGACCTGTGCAGGTCAAGGTTGACATTATTGGGTTAGGGTTGACATTTGTGGGTCAAGGTCTACCTTTTCATAAGACAGTGTCAGATCGGAAAAAGATTTCTGGGTTTTATTCGTCTCTACCTTCTAGTTTCGGATCATACTTCATTTTTTCCAGAAATAGAGTACAGGCCCCAGAAAACAACATTCTTTGATCTGCAATTCTTTAAGGTTAGTACATTTATCCTATTTCTTCAATTACTATCTTATATCATATCTATATATTCAATTAACATAATTTGTGATCTTCTTCTTTAGTCTCATTTCCAAATGGTTGATTCATTTGTGCATTAATCCCTCTTTTGGGTTGATCAACTTGGATCTTGCATTTGTGCATTTGGGGATAAAGGTGGAACATCTTATCTTCTCCTTAATCATAATTACAATATACAATAAACCCAATTCAATTTAAATGTAAAGGTTAGGGAAATACACAATCAAACCCTAATAAAACTAAATAAACACAAAAGAAAGATTTTTCTTCCTTTACATTTTGGTGAACCCGCAATAGACAACTCCTTCTTTTTGGTGTTAGATTTACATCTTAGATTACAATTTACAAAAAGAAAAAATATAAAAAAGTTAAATACTCATAAAATATACAAAAACACTTCTTGCATTTCATTCATTATGAAGATATTTTGGTGTATGGCTATCTTTCTCATTATTCTTCTCTTAGCATCTCTTTATAGTACTTATGATGTGTATGAGACTATTCTCCATTTTATTACATTTATTACTCTTCATAGTGCACTTTCTTATGCCATTATGAGATTGACCAATACTAGTCTCCCTAATTTTAAAACTTCTATTAAGGATGTGTGTAATGGACTCATTACTCTTTTATATTATGTGAAGAATTTGGTAGATGATACACCATTGCCTAATCTTCCTAATCTTCCTCCTCACCTTCCTAATCTAATTCCTAATACTCCTACTCCTATTCTTCCATCTTCCATCCCTAGTTCTTCGCACACTCTTGTTAAGGCTCAAACTATGGTACAAGATGAGGATGTGCAAGAATTTCTAGATTTACCTTCTCCTTCTTATTCCGTCCATGATGATATTAAAGGGAAATCCAAAGAAAATTCTCCTAAAACAATTGTTCCACCTTACACGAAAGTTTCTCATGAACACAATAATCAATCACCTCCCATAGAAGCTTTACAAGATAGATACACTACAAGATACACTATGATTGATAAATAAGGTTATAAGGGTTTAGGGCTTGGTGTTAATGAACATGACATTAAAAACCCGATTCATGTATCTCCTAAACAAAATATGCATGGTATAGGCTTCCCGCCTTCTCAATTTGAGGTAGCTGATATTAACTATTGTCCTCCTCTTCATATTCTTCTTCCAACACCTACCTTAGATCACCTTGATACTCCTCAAGATGTGGCTAAAAAGGTGTATTTCCAGTTAATGAATTCCAAGAAAGAAATCTTCAAACCCATTATGAGAAACACTCTCTCTAAATATAAATGTCCTTTTCATTATAGTAATAAACATTTATTTGCTGATTGCATGCATTTCAAGCTATATGTTAGAGAAAGAGCTACTTTGGGAATTATATCTCATTCCCGTGCAATATTACAATTTCTTCATAATTTTGATATAGGGTATTCCCCTTGTTCTTCTACAAGTTAGATTGCATTTTTCCTGTTGTCTATTCACTGGGGGAAAGAGCTATCTTATTCCAGTCTTTTAGGATCCATTTTACTCTCATCATATCTTTTGTGTTGAGTTTAATTGGTTATTCTTTCTATATTCTATCCCTATAATTCATCACTCGTGATATCTTTTCTAAAAAAATTTGTTTTGTAATGATATCTCCTTGCTATGAAATCTCTTGATATAAATTGATATATCCCTTGCCTACACACTTGGGGGGCAAGGTATGTTCTTTTTTTCTATCTAAGGAGCTACTTTCCTTAGCTTAGGGGCGTGTGTTTATCTTACAACATTATTTCTTTATAAAGATTTGTGTTTTGACTATTGATACCCTCTTATATGAGAGGTGATTGTCCTAGGTCATCACCTCTTCTTTATTTTGGAAAATATGTTTTTGATAAACTCTTGCTCTTGCTTTGCGTTAGAGTTTAATTCCTTCATCCGAAGATTCTTCATCCTCTTGATTGTAGGGGGCTTGATGGTTGAATCTTTGGTCCCTCTTTTCTTGAGAAGATGACAATTTTATCCTAAGCACTCCTCTATGGTGAGGGTTTTGTTGATAAGATCTCTTCCCTTTTGAGGATCCTTTTTCCATAAGTGACATATCCATTTTATGATTATTTATGTTCTTGGATGTAAGGGTCAAGGCTCTTCGCTAAGAATATGGTATACATTGTTGTTAAGCTGGATATCTCCTTATCTTGTAAAGTAGGTATCCTGTTTTCTCTTCCTTATCCTTCCTAGTGGGTAGTCATGATAAGGAGGGGGGCATATATAGGGTATCCCTTGTACTATAGTTTAAATTATTTACATTTTGCAGCATGCTAAATCCTTGGAAGGTAACACACATAAGTTGCTAAATCCTGAAGAGACACACATTTTTATTTTTTACTTTTATTTTTGCTAAATCCTTGGAAGGTAACACACATAAGTTGCTAAATCCTGAAGAGATACACACCCTTTTTATTTTTACGATATGGTAAATCCTCAAAAGGTAACACACATAAGTTTCTAAATCCTGAATGGACACACATTTTATATTCCATAGTGATACAAGAATGTAGATCTATGGATATTTTCAAAAGCCGTCAGAAGACGCATTTACAATTACAAGCACAGTTTATGGGTGAACCAGTTTGGGCTCTCCCTCCTTGGTGATTCATAGTAAGGTGGGCATCTTACTAGGTGAGGCAATCACTTTTTCTTTTCTCTCTTTCTCTTTCATGCTAGTAGGATTAGATCATGAAGCTATGCTATCTATGGTGTTGTTCTTGTCTTACTTATGTAGTCATATATGTTTTCTATGATTGATTGATCTTTACTTTCATATCTTTATGTATGTATGTGGAGTTAAAATCCTTGGTTTGGGGACTTATGTTCCTGGATTAGTGATATTCTATCTCGTTGTGATCCACCAGTGTCTTTCTTCTAACTTTAGCGTGAGCATGTTCAATTTCCATACTCTTGCTAAAGTGGGGGCTTAATGTATCATCGTAAAATGGAAGCACTTGCATGTTAAGGATGTTTATCCCTCATTAGGGTATGTTTTTGACCTCCATCATGTCATCCTCCCATTTCTGCATCATCCCTTTCTTCTGTGCTTGATTAGGACCCTGATTGGGCCTCTCCGGGCACCTTCTACCCCACCTGGCATGTTTTCCAGGGGTTATGACCCCTTGGGTGAAGGTTGACCTAGACCTTGACCTAGGTCAGGGTCAACCTCAACCTGACCTAGGTCAAGGTTGACCTCGACCCTGACCAGGGTCCCCCTTTTGAATTTGGAAGCCTGTCGGCTGCCGGGGGTCATCCAAAATTCATTTTTTCTCGCTTTCGGGTCGGCTGTTTCAGGTTCTGAAGCGTTGATTCCTAAATTATATTTTATATAGGTCCTCTTCTAGGGGAATGGGTCTAATTGGAATTTAATTCTCCTATGTTTTCCTCCTTAGAAGATTGTGCCCTAGTTTCATATAAAAGGGAGCTTTCTTCTCTCATTTTCTCTAACCATTATCAAGTAACAAGCGCTAAGGCAACTAAGAATTCAAAGGACATTCAAGCATCCATCATTCTACATATTTCCAAGATTTAAAGGTGTTCAAGTCTTCCTCTCAAGAATTTAAATTCTCCATTGAAGATCAAGGATTCAAGCTTCCAAGCCTTTGAAGGGATTAGGTTCAAACATTCAATATTCATCATTCAAACCCTATATCTAGCCATCATGGTGGTGTGATCTTCCTTCAAGATCCTCTGTGCATCCTCAAGACTCTTTCATCATCTCTTCAAGGTGGATTTCAAGCATACAATCATGGAGGTTTATGTTTTCTAAAGTCCAAGCTTTCATATTTGCATACTTGCATACATTTGAATTATAATTGCATATCTACTGAATATCATAGCTTCATTGTTAGATTCAATTCTACTACTTGCTAGAATTATATACTTTATTGATTTCAAGGTTAGTTCCTAAATTGGGGATTGACTAAGGGAAACCCCTCCCCCCAACAAACAAACCTCTTTTTCTTACAGGTACAGGTTCAGGACTATGGATTTGGACTCAGATCTGGATACTCTTTTTGGCTTTCTTCCGGACTCCGCGAACAGATTCTCTATCAGACCTGTGCAGGTTAAGGTTGACATTATTGGGTCAGGGTTGACATTTGTGGGTCAAGGTCGACCTTTTTCATAAGATGGTGTTGGATCAAAAAAATATTTCTGGGTTTTGTTCATCTCTGCGTTCCGATTCCAAATCATACTTCAATTTTTCTAGAAATAGAGTACAGACCTTAGAAAGCAACATTATTTGATCTATAATTATTTAAGGTTAATACATTTCTCCTATTTATTCAATTAACAGAATTTAAGATCTTCTTCTTTACTCTCATTTCCAAATGGTTGATTCATTTGTGCATTAATCTCTCTTTTGGGTTGATCAACTTGGATCTTGCATTTGAGGATAAAGGTGGAACATCTTATCTTCTCCTTAATCACAATTGCAATATACAATCAACCCAATTCAATTTAAATGTAAAGGTTAGGGAAATATATAATCAAACCCTAATAAAACTAAATAAACACAAAAGAAAGATTTTTCTTCCTTTACACCACTGATTCACCCCCCTCTCAGTTATTGTAACATGTGCGTACTCCTGTACCAACAAATGTTAAATCTACAACACAAATTCACTCTAAATTATATCAAAAAATCATCAAAATACGTTAGTATGAGGCATGGACCCCATGGTGGGCACTATTTTGTGTATGTAAAATACATGCATAGGAATAGTTTAATCGAATATTAATTCAAAATGTAAATATCTATACTATTTAACAACTTTGAATTGAAAAGATCAAGAACATCCTATGGTTCTCTAACTAAGAAGATTCAAACCATGCTTTCAACTACAAAAGCACTCCTAAAGAAACAATCCTTAGAATGTGAATGATTAATTAAGATAAATGATCTAATCTACATGCTCAAATGGATGCAAATTTTTCATTACAATACTACGATGAATTCAATTACACTAAATCATGGATGCAATTTAACTATAACAGTGATGCTATGATGAAAGTGGATGATTTAGTCTATTTGTGCATCCTATTTATAGGATTTACCAGGGTAGGGGGGTGATTTTAATGTGAGTTGAGTTAAATCATAGTCAGAGACAATGTTGAGTTGTGTTTGTTGAGGTGTCTCAAATGGAGGGATAAGATTGGTCTATTTAAATTCAAGGGTCAATATTGCAAAGCCTTGGAGTGATCCATGTGCTCCAAATCATCATCTCTCATTGGTTAATTGAATTTTATCCACATGTGGTTTTTGAGAGAATTTAGGATATACTTAATTCAAATCATTAAATAAATTAGCCATGTAAGTGAATTAGATGGGTTGGGTTTAATTATTTAAATGAACTATATAATCAATTGATTTAATCAATTACATAGTTATTTCATTTTTTGAATTTAATTAATCAAATTCCTTGAATTTAATTAATTAATGATTTTGAATATTAATTAATAACTTTGTCTTGATTTGACCTCTTTGACTTTCATTGTCCAATTTTAGGTGTATACAAATGCCCCTCTTTGAATCAATGCACGAAGAATGTTGGTTCAAAGAATGTCCAATGTTTGATGTCCTGATGTCTGATTCACTATTTGATTTGATGTTTGATGCAGATTTGATTGATTTGGTGATATGAATCTTGATATGAATCCCTATTTTTTATTTTGACATATTTTGACGCCCAATTGATGTTTTTGAATTTTTAACAGTTGATGTCCCTGATAAAATGTCCCGATTTTAATGAATTCGCACTGAGATGGTGGATATGGAAGTTGGAGTGGAGGGAGAGTGAGGATGAAAGGGGGAGGTTCTCCAGGTAGCGTGATTCCTCCAAGACTAGTTCCTAGAGTTGTGCCTACACTAGTATGGGGACAACATGGTAATCGAACAACCAGATAGGTGGTTCATCCTGCTGCTCCTATTGCTCCTATAGCTGTAGCAACTCCTGTAGATAGTAGCCAGGATATAAATGTTTTTCAGGCTAGTGTCTTAGCTATACAGAGTCAGTTGGAATAGGTTTCTATCGTTATGTAGAGTTTGGTTGCAACAACATCGCAGATTCAGTAGGGACAAAGTTCTTAGGCTCCCACTCAGATAGTGACTCCTCCTAGTCATATAGATAGCGCTGGGACTAGTTAGAAAAATGCTCTTCCTAGTCAAATAGATGGTCCTCCTTTTTAGACAGATACTCCTCCTAGTTAGATAGATGTACCTCCTAGTTAGGATCCTCCTCTAGATACACGGATAGATGATAGATTGAGTTAACAATGCCCCTATTTGACTAAGTGCATGTTGATTCTACCTTTAATGTACAATGATGTATCTTATCATACATTTGATGATGTATCCTGATTATGGACTTTGATAGACTTTGATGGACATTGATACTATTTGATAGATTTGGACATTTGATATACTTTGATAGATTGTCTCATTTTGGATGGATGATATTTCTTTTGATGTCATGATATATTGAACTTTATGGTTTTTGATGATTTAGATATTGATGCGGTTGTAGATGATTTTATTACATGCTGTTGTTTTGTTTTCTATGCAAATGTACAGATGCATTTTATTTTGATTGCTTATGTATGGATGCACTTAATTGACCTAGATGCTTAAATGAAATGCAATCTTGTATCTACATGTGATAATGCAATGATGTTTATGATATGGATAATGAGTAATATACCTAGATGATGTAATGATTAATGTCGTGATATAAACTTAATGCTTTTATGTGACGCACCTAGATGGTTTTGCATGTTTTCTATGATGCAATGGTTATGTTTATGAAATGTTGTATGATATATAATGATTTAATGACTAATCATCCTAATGCAATGCAATCTAAATGATTAATTTTTCTAATAAATAATGATCTTAATGAATCTAATGGACCTAAATGATTTATGATATGAAATATGAGATGTTTCTAAATGACCTTTTGAAAATATGAATGATTACCAAGTAATGATTAATGAACTTTATGTACATAATGATTAATTCTTAATGATGTTAATAATGATAATGAGATGCAACTTAATGATATCCAAAATGGACGTAATTGAAATACAATAAATGAATCTATATGAATTGAATTAATACTGAAAAATGATAATGATTTATGCACTTAATAGAATTAATGCAATAACCTAATTGATGATAATGAATTAATAAACCAAATGCCACTGATGCGATTAATTTAATACAATGAAATGATTAATGATACTGATTTTAATGCAATTAATACGAACTGATTAAAGAAATGTGAAGGGGTAAATGCAAATGCGTCATTTTTTTTTGTTTTAGTCCAATATACTCGATCTTAAGAATTTATTTTTTGATGATGTGACCTTGATGAAACTTTTTTTTGTTTTTCTCACCTCCTTTGAGAAATACAATATCAACTGTATTGCAAGATTAATCTAAAATGAATACAAAATGCAACTCAGATTGTCACTTATCATTGGATTTATTTATTTTTCTATTTTCATCATTGAGCATTTTTGGAACATAAAAGTGGTACAACCCTCACTAGTTAGATTTTCAACCATGATGGTACAAATACCTCTTTCTTCGAATTTCAATAATGAAATTGGTACAACCCTCATAGGTTATATTTTCTACCATGGGAGTATTAATACCACTTTCATCTGTTTCAATGTTGCAAGTGGACTTTGGCATTAAGATAAGGCAAATCTAAATGGACAAGGTATTCATTTGCATAAACAAACAAAGAGTTTTATTCCTTTCATATGTAGGCGTCCTCGATGGTTCTTTGATGATCTTGTCATTGGAATAACTTGCATAATTCTATGAACCAACCTCACGAGAAGAAATCAAGAAAATATCATGCCTCTATCATTTCTTATCTAGTCAAAATACATGATTGATATTCTAAAAAGACATGATACAAAAATCAAGAAATACCATTGATCTTATCTTTGCTTATTATTTTTGATCCATTTTCTCAGAAATTTTTTCCATACATTTTGATCTTTGGTCACATTGTTTGATTTTGATGTTATAGTTTCAGTTTTTGATAATACACCTTTGAATTTGATATGGGTCAAGCATTTGAATGTTTAAAATTAGATATTTGGATCAATCAAAAAGTGTCTAAGGTTTTGATTCTTGATTCTTGATAAAGGGTGTTGGAGTTATACTTGTGTCTGTTTTGGTTATGAGATAATTTAGTTTGAATTATGCCCCTAGTTAGATTTAACCATGATGATGAACCTAGACAAATTCCAAACCTTGACGAAAGCTTTTTTGGAAAAACACATCTTTGAGACTTTATTATGGCTTTGTACAAATGATAGAATATAAGTGAATATATACAAGGTGTTGGAGATTTGATTCTGAATAGTTGATTGATTGTATGTTTGTCATTGATGACAACATATAATACATAGTAGTACTTCTGTATGTACTTATCCATATGATGAACTGAAGACCAGCATGGATAGATACATGTTGTTGACATGTTTACTATGCTATGTTCATACACGCAGACCCAAATATGAAGTTTCAGTAAAGATATGTAATTCTGTTATTGACAGTTACAGTTCTGGAGGAATAACGGTTTAAGGCCGACGTCTGTAATGTGTTGATTGAGTTGCGCCTATCTTCAAGATATGCGTGTGTATATTCATGATGAGTTATGAGTTGTTGATATTAATCTAAATGTGCCAAACATGTTTCAAGAAGATTGCAATGTTATGGTCAATTTGGTGAAGCCGACTTAGTGAAGCGACGTGTCTATTTAGTTAGTACTTGCACGGTTGTAATTATGCTTGTGCACTTAGTAGAGCCAACAAGGATGTTAAGAAGAGTTGTCCTACATGTCCCATGATCTCATACTTGGTGTATGTACTTATAGAAGGTCATTTGTGATAAGAAGAGTTGCAAAAGCCAGAGATTAAAAAAAGCAGAGCAGAGTGTTAAGCAGCAGAGCTATATTTATCATATGTTGATAATATAGATATTGAAGTTGAAGCTTTCAGAATACATATAAGATTGTTGTAGTTCTTTACAAGAGGTTAAAGCATCAGTGCACAAAAGGAACTGATCAGACAAGTAGTGTCACAAACAATAGTTTACCTTGTTGATACAGTGTGTATCAAATAACTAGAAGGTTGTAGCCTTCACCTCTTGGACAGTGAGTCCACCACCCCTAACAAGGTTATTGTAAAAGACTCCTAACAGGGTCCGACCCTTAACCAGGTCACTATACTACTGCATTGTAATGTACAACTCCTAACAGGGTTGGAAGATCTTTTAACAAAGATCACTATAAATAGTATAGTTCTTTGTGGGTAGTAATTCCCACCGGGGTTTTTACCATTTGGTTTCCCTGTAACCAAATTGATGTGTTGTGTAATATGTTATTTGTATGTGAATTTACTTTGTATCAATCTGGATTAATAAGTTTAAGATAAAGATTTAAAGTCGCTGATAACTGATTCACCCCCCCTCTTTGTTATCCCTAAGTATTCTAACAATTGGTATCAGAGCCAAGTGCCTTGGAGAGAAAGCCTAATAGCTTAAGGTAGATCAGATGGCATACTTCAGAAAAGAGAGCCCTAAGTTTGATGGAGAGAACTATCTGGATTGGAAGAACAAAATGATAACACATCTACAGTGCATTGGATTTGAGATCTATGAGATTGCTACACAAGAAGTTGTAATTCCATCTCTAAAAGACCTTGCAAAGGATGATGCTACTAGAAGACAGAAGGAAACATTTACCAATAATGCAATTGCCAAAGAAGCCCTAAACAACGCCTTATCTGACAGTGAATTTTCTGAAATCAAGAAGATTGACAAAGCATATATCATATGGAAGTATTTAGAAGACATGTTTGAAGGAGATGTTCAAGAAAAGAATGCATGCAGGAAGACATGGAAGAAGAAATCCAACAGTCTTGAGATGTTACCAGAAGAAAACATTAGAGCTTACAATCAGAGGATAAATGAAGTAGTATCCGAAATTAGGAACAATGGTGGTGAAATATCAAAAGAAGATATAATGGATAATTTATTAACTACTTTGACATCAGACTATGAAAATAAGATCAATATTCTAGAAGAAACTATGCAATTCTCACAAGACTTCAAGAGAGAGACTTTGATCAGCAAAATCTCTGCATTTGAGATATCAAGATTGAAGAATGAACCTAAGAATGAAACAACCTTCA